>WSTK01000759.1:0-15541 GCA_019616945.1 Ceratobasidium sp. 414 | reverse complement strand
TGGACACGCCCACACAGGTAGAGGTGGCAGAGAAGAGTTGGATTCACGAACACAGCCCACGTGACAATATCATGGGGGCATACCCCCGGACACCTGATCCCTAGATCCCCCACTACAACGCGAAGACTCGGGCGGAGGCCTCCCGGGACGATCCGCTCGTGCACTTGAGAACCTTGTGCGCCTGTGGGAATACGTTAGCCCTCGCTAATATTGGGGTTAAAACCTGCCAAAACGACATCACAACCACGCTCAGGTCTCATTTCAGCTCGACTGAGGAGCTCGCGACTGGTGCATCGCTCTCCAGCGATTCCTCATCCCGCCAGTGCGCACCATATGGCATCCGATAGCTCCTTCAAACTCCCAGTAACACCCGAGGCACCAAACAGCCCGCAAACCTGCGCGAGAATACTGAGCCATACACTCCAAGAAACCAACAAAAACACTCACAACCCAAGGAACCGGCCAGCGGCTCAGGTCGGCGGCATTGCAGGGATTGAGATATTTAAACGTAGATTCCTACAAGCTTGTCGCAAGTACCAAAAGTGGGAGGGTCAACATGATGGCAATTCTGGGGGGGGACGAAAATTGAGTCGGGGGATTAATACGGCCTTTTGGATAGGGGCGGACAGAGGAACGCCCCCCAATGCTGACCAAGTTGAACAGATAGAGCTGAGCAATTCGGATAACCACTGGTCACAGGATTGAAATATCGGCTTTACCAGCACGCAACGCTCATCTCAAAGGTACAAGTCCCGTCGGCCAGGCGATCTGAAGGCAGATTCAAGGAGCAATATTTTGAAGGCTCACCTTCGAACGGTAGCGAATAGCACCTCGGTTCGACGGGAAATGTAGAGCTCCGACTATAAGAGGCGATTCCAGACCGACCATATTGGGTAGCGAGGACGAACACCGCTTCTTCTCCTAACAGCAAAAATAGCTAAACTCTAATATCGCGAATTGCTCAAGTGCCAATCTCGCAAAGGCTGAGTCTGAAAATCGGAAGCCTACCAGAACAAACTGGGTCGGTGAAGCTCGCTGACTCACGATTCAACACATCTGAGTTTGTTAATGGCATTCTCCGCTACCTCGCAGAGCCAAATCCGTATACGTTCATAGCCATATTAGTACATTTCGGTGGACAGGCTGATTCGTGGGGATGGTTCGGACGCAAGGTGGCTTTGCATCACGTGATAAAGCTCCAGGGCAGCCCCTTTGCAGGGCTTACATAAGGTTGATCGTACTTTCAAACGTGCCATTATCTGCCACCATGCTGTTTGTCTGATAGTCTTTGCAGAAAACAAAACGTTTCAAACACTCAACTCGCCCCGTGTTGTGGCCAATGAATCTCTTTGACTTTGGTACTATGGACCTATACTCTCTGGACGGTATTTTCCGAAGCGAAATTGTACGGCATGCTGTACCTACTACATACTTTACATAATATCTACCCGAGACGTGGTCTACAACTGAGATGCTTTATCGACTACTTGGCAGCAGATTTGTGACTTCCCATACGCGAAGAGCTTGCTTCTTGACGAGGACAAAATCCACGGGCAACAACTTGGCACAGCCCCGCTTGGTTTGCATCATCGCCTTCGGACATCGAGGAACTGCGGTTGCCAGACTAGTGTACTAGGAGTACACTCTCAATGCGTGGATCTTGCATGCAGGTTTTATCAGCCAATACATCTATCTACGCAGCGTGATGGCCCTCTGGCGCGCAGCAGCAGACTTGACACTGCAATTATACCAAAAGCCCAATGCTCGGCCTCAACGGGCGGCCGCGACACTATAAATTCCGTTCCCGCCTTAGCGTCCACCTCATCGCCTATCATGTCCGCTCTCAAAACCTCACTCATTGCGTTTGCTATCGGGTTGCCTCTCCATGCTCTCGCCTTCACTACACCTCTTGACAGCCGCTCTTCGAAAGCTCGGATCTCTTGGAGTCCGTGCGGGAACGAAACATATCCTCGTGAATGCGGTTTTTTCGACGTCCCTCTAGATTACAAGAACCCCGAGGCTGGCAAGGCTACTTTGGCAGTTGCCCGCTTCAACGCGACCAAACAACCCCGGCTAGGAACTTTGTTCACCAATCCGGGAGGGCCGGGTATGACCATAAACTTTCAAATAACCGCGTTATAACTCACTCTCCCCAAAGGTGATAGTGGAGTTGAATGGATATTAAGCAACGACATTCTCTTGCTAAACGCTGGATCTGGCGGGCAATACGATATAGTCAGTGAGTAGATCCCCAACCCATATTTTAATCATTCCTACACTTATCGGTCACAATTTCGCAGGCTGGGATCCTCGAGGTACAGGTCAAACAACACCGAAGGTCAAGTGTTTCGATTCGGGTACGCAGGAAGCTGCATTCTGGAACGGATCGATCCGCGGGCAACTTTTGCAAGTCCGGACCGATTTTAATAACATCACTGCGCGCAACGAGTTTTACTCGCATGTGAACGAGACGGATAGCGCCTTGATCCGGTTCGGGAAGCAGTGCAACAATGCCAGTCAGAACATGCTGAAGTATGTCGGTACGGCGGCGGGTGCTCGCGATATGGTCGCTCTTCACGATTACCTCGAAGGGGGTGCGGCAATCAACTACTGGGGCATCTCGTGAGTAGGCTCCAGTACAACATTTCCACCTATACTAACACGATTTTAGGTACGGTACAATTCTTGGTAACTACTTTGTGAACAGCAAGTGCAAATCTCGCAGCCTACCATGGTCATTCGCTAAATGATCTCTGGCTCCAGTGTTCCCGGCCCGAGTTGGCAAAGTGATTTTGGATGGCGTTGTCGATCCATGGGTTTGGGCAACCGAGAACCCACTCAAAGTGAGCATGCAAGTTCAGTTTTACTCCAAATCCTAACTAGTGTACGTCGACTAGAAGGGGGACGTTTCCTTGAACTCAACTGATGCAACGTTCGATGCGTTTGCAAAGCTATGTGCCGAAGCTGGCCCGTCCAAATGTGCCATTGCACAAAGCGGCTCGACAGTCGACAGTATTCGAGCCTGGGTCTTCCGCTTGATCGAAGTAAGTGAATCGCGCTGATCGAGATAAGGGACTAGATTAAACTCGACTTGTTCAGATGGCGTATGACTACACTTCAGCGCATGGTGGATCAACTTTATCCTCTGGAGCCCTTCGAGGTGTGTCCCTCTTTCAAAAACTTGCAGGTGGATGATATAACTCTAACTTCGGATAGCCAACATATTTGCTGGCTTGTACAGACCAGTAGACTGGGCATCGAACGCACAACTTCTCGCTGGTATCTATGCCACGCTTACCAATGCTTCCACTAGCGGTGCAATCGCTCAGCGTGACCTGCATTGGGCAATCAAGCGAGATGGCGCGAACACATCTGACCCTGCTACAGACTACGCATATCAAGCGATTACCTGTGCCGACGCGATTGATATGCCAAAGACGACGACTAGGGATGGCTTTGATCTAGTAGTTGGCATTACACAAAACATAACTCGAATGTGTGAGTCTCGCTTGCCCAGAGCTGCTCTAGTTTGAATACTAAGGCTCTGCACGCAGTTGGCCCCCATAGTTGGTTTTATGTGAGCATAGGTCCAGCGCAAGACGGTGGTGGTTCTAAAGATAATATCTAGGCGGGACTATACTGCCACCATTGGCCGTCACGGGCCGTTGAACGCTTCAAAGGGCCCTTTAACCATAAGTTGGCGAACACTATTCTTGTAATTGGTAGGTTTTTTAGCTTGTATGCGCTGAGAGCTGGTACTCAATGCGTCTGATAATCATAGGAAATCTCGCAGACCCCATTACTCCATTCATATCCGCTAAGCGGGTCGCCGATGCGCTTGGAGAGTCGGCCACGTTGATGAAGCAGAACGGGTATGGTGTAAGTGTGCATCCGGTAATCTTCAAATCGCCTCATGCTGAGGTATTTTTTTTTTCGTAAATCCTAGCACACGTCTCTGGTTATGCACTCTGACTGGTGAGCGATTCATTCCCTCTGCCGATACTTCGTATCATAACCAAGCCATCCCCAGTACGGTCAATGCCACGACGAATTATTTCATCAATGGTATTGTGCCTCCGAATGGTCTTCAATGCGAGGTTCGTGTATCGTCACTTTCGCGAGCTTGCAGGCTTACTTTGAACTTCAGACCAACCAAGCAATCTTCTGAGCGTCAGGATCTGAGGCAATAGTCTCTGCTGTTTAGGGCATACTCTAATTTTGACGACCTGAGTTTTTGTAATCGAGTTCGGCTCCACAATTTATACCGATCCTATCGGCTTTTCTTGGTTTAGTTATAGGGAGACAGACCCTGCGGTTTTAGCGACACGACGAAATACTATTACAGAGGAATACAAAACAGCGCAAACAAAGCGAGAGCGAGAGTCGTCAAAAACAGAAAACCGACAGTGCGTTGAGTCAAGGCTTCAGATACTTGGTGGGTCTAGGTGGTCCCGGGCGAGAGCAACAAAATGTCTCACTCCTCAGGATTCTGACCTCCCTCCCGACACGCTAGATAAATTCCCGCATGCGGGGCTGGGTAATCGTCGGACCTTAACATAGCAGGGTTAGCGACTTCTGAATCTCTTCCAGCGAGACTCTTACTCAAGGCGTAGTATGGTGGGGGTCCATATAATGGGGGTCCATATGATGGGGGTCCATCTGTTAGAGTAGGCGAGGCATCGGCACCATTCGGCCCAAGCGCCCCCTCAGGGGAACCCAACGGTTCGATTGCACCGGTTGGCCGCTCGCCATTGGGGGTAGCTTGGCTCTTGAGGAACCTGAACATCCCGAGAAGTGCTTTGAGCATAAGGTACCCTGGAATCATGTTAATATCCTCCCGTAGAACAGCCTGAGTTACATACCAATCACAACTAGCGCCACAACATAAACCAAGGTTAGGGCGAGGTCGAGACGGCGATTCTTGGTACCAGCCACTCGACACCCAGGGCACTTGTCCGTGTCGAAGTACCAGGGTAAGTCTGGGAATATCGACCGATCCAATTCAGGAGGAATTGATGCGTGAGCAGTTGAAGCTGAAGGATGTGGGGATTTACTAGGAAGCGCCTCTGGCGCTGGCAAGCGCTGAGAACCAAAAAGGTAACAGTTGGGCGCAACGCAGACATCTCGGTGCGTCAAACCACAAAATCCCCAGCGGGATTCAATTTCGTCAAGGAGCGCCTTGGGTTGGTTGACTGAGAGGGGTCTCGCCGCTGGTAACAGGATTGGAAAACTCCAAGAAAAGGAGAGTTGAGCCTCAAACACAGTTATGGGATTAGTCCGGTTATATAGAGACGGGTGGCCGAACAACACTTTGATCACTGTGCGAAGTGCATGGATCGCATTTCTCCACGAGTTGGGTTGCGGATTCCAGATCAGCAATCTGGAGGTAGCGTCGGTTGAAATGGATTCAGCCGCAAGCGAATGTTTGGAGGGGGCAATCAAACATGATTAATCAGCTGTTGGATGCCGCACAAAGTGAAAAGAGGAGGGAAAGGACGTACAATACTTCCCAGAGCAGCCATAATATGAGACAAATGAGCGGGAGATTTGCGACCAGCGCTATGACAAGTAGCTGGGTTGGCACTCTAGGCATCTCTGAGAATCAGAATATTTGGGGGAATATTTGTGGTAAGGAGAGGTCGTGGGAGAAAGGTGGAGATGCGAGGGGTCCCCCCTATCTCTTTATGACGTAATCTTGGCGCCAATGGGCTTAGCTCGGTGAGATCATAAAGGCGAAGTCACATGATGCAACCCAGCCAATCAGAGCTAGTCTCGCATATAGTTAACCTTTCGGGCTTAGGTTAGGACTTTAACCCCCCGCGGTGGAACTTCTGCATAGCTCAGCTACGGCCTTTGGGGGGGGGGGGGGGTATCAATGAGTGACCGAGGGACTACACCCTCGCTGAGCGTAGCACACTAAACATCACCGCCGGCTTCTCAATATTGTTATGAGCGAACTTCTTTGTCGATACTTCTGCCTCAGATTCAGTATGTTATATGCATGTGAACCCTCCCTAGCTGCAGAAATCGCGGGGTGATAATGCAGCTTAACGGCGAATAATACATATAATTTATTCTGGGTCAAATATTCTACCAGAGTGTTTACGGGGTACTGGTGCAGAGCGACGTAGTGAGTGGTACCAACCTATATGGAAACCGGGTTTCCTTCCACCCAAGTTGCCCTCGGGGCTCTTATAAGCTTCTTATTCGGAGCTTTATCCGATGGCACATTGGTTTTATACCTCTTTTGGCTAGGGGAACTTGAATGTCGGGGGGAGTGGGACATCGACAGATACGCGTGACGCAAACGATATCTTGAGACACTAATAATACATCAAGCCAAGCGGGAAAAGCGACGAAGAATTTTCACGTAAATAATAGCAGAAAAATGAAAAAGGAGAGTTATAGTACAAGCTCGAGACAAAGGCATGAGAGAATATTGATCAGTGGATCGTGCAAGTAGCGACAGAGATCGTTTGAATGAGGGTTGATGGGTTCTTGAGAGCAGCAGACGAACATGGGTCATCGGGCTAGGGTGTTCACTGACGAATTATGTGCCACGATTGTGACAGGCGGGAGCACTGACTTCGTCGCTCTCGGCAGCCCCCAATCCATCGAACGCCACTTGCAAGGTCAGTCTACCAACCCCCGCCGCGCTGGGGCCAGGCAGCACGGTTGGCCCGGGTGTGGCAGACGTCTCCTGCAAACGGGCTGACGAACGGCGGGTGGCCACTCGAGCTCAGTCGGCATCGGCGGACCAGCCGCTCTAACCGCATCCTCGACCACAAGTTCATCCCCCTCACGCGCCATATCACACCAACTACCGGATGTACCCGGTCTCCTCCTCATCTTCGTCCGACTCGGCAATCCACACCCGACGCGCGAACCTCCCGTTTGGCTCAGGTTCTGGAAGCAAAGGACTTGGTGGGGGGCTCGGCGATGGGCTATATGGCGGGTCCTGCGCAGGCTCGTTTTGCCTTCGCGTGGCGAGGTCGTAGTCGAGGTTGACGTCGAGGTCGAAGGCAGGGATAGCTCGCATTAGTTCGTCTTCGCTCTCGAATACTTCAGCTATAATCCCCGGTCAGCGCTTCAACAGATGAATGCGTTGGATTACTTACGTCCGTGATAGTTTTCCTGCGGCACCTTGACCTCGCGCATCCCAGAGGCACTCTCGTAGCGATCGTACATCGCCCGGGTGCGTGTCACTCGCAACCTCACGTCGAGGCCATACACACACCTATACTCCATCCTGACTTGCCAGAGCCAACGGTCTACGACATCCCAGAGCCTCCATTCCAGTGACTCCTGGTCGCTGACGGTACCCTCGACGCCCACAGTGCATTTACTCTGCAGAACGAGCCTCGAAGAGAGGTAGCCCTCGATAACGACGTCGCAGTGGTACCGCATCAGGCGTCTCCTGGTTGGTGTGGCGTGAATGAGCATAACCAGCCTTATCATCAGCCAGAGGTAAAGTGTGGTGCCAAAAATCAAGAATACGGGAAGGAAATGATCGACTTGTTCGAAATAAAGACCAGTCCACCCAGCGATCCGATACTCCCAACGCACAACGTCGAGTTCAAGTTGCCGAATGTGAGCTTGATAAGACTCATAGAGTACGCGTGGGATGGCTAGTCCGAAAGATTCAAGAGACAAAGCTGACTTGGACGCATGGTAGTGGGTGGGTCGAAAATAGGAAGGCTCCGGTACGGCAGGGTGCTCCCTTGTTGTGGTACGCGCTCTGGTTGGTGCAAGGTCGTTACCGCTGGTTAGGGTTGCGCGCAGAGGTGGTGCTGGTGCAGGGGGGGAACGCAGAATAATAAGTGGTGAAGGGGGTGCTAGCGGCGAGGAGGATGAAAGTGAACGTGAAGGTCGAGGTAGGCTAAGGAATGATGCGGATAATGGAGGGTGTGGGCTGCAGAGTTCATGCCGCACATGGTGCAGAGCCAAGTACCCGTACCAAGCAATCCGCGAGTAAACGAGCGCTTCATGGACGTCAGCATGTGCAGCAAGTCGAGGTATGGGACTTACGAGGCGTGCGTCGACACAAGGTATACGAAACTGCTTGTTTGGTGTCTTCGACCCAAGCCGTGAGCCTACGAATACGAACCGCTATGTGCCTTCGAGCCCACAGGATAGGGGGCGAGGAGGGATAGAGCAGCGGGGGAGATGGAATGAACAAGGCCTCGACGGCTAGTGGGCTAGGTGAGCTGATGCCATGCCGCCTGAGTCAGCAACCGAGAACGGGCACAACGCGGAGGGTGGCCACTCACAAGCCGTTTGAGCCCCAAGCGCACATCGGTGACATGGCGGCAAGCACAAGATAAAGTGCGCCAAGCCAAGAGCCACGGCGAAACGTCTTTGCGAGAGGGTGGAACATAATAAAATATACAGTCGAGTTTGGCGTCAAACAATGCGTATACTTCGCGGGGGATTCTTTGAAAGGCAGAAAATGTGGTCGGGCAAATTTATATACCCCCCTGGGCAGTGGACAAGACCGAGCAGCCTCAAAAACAAAAAGAAAAGACCGCACCCTGGAATACCATTATCAGGCCGCCAGGGGGGATGCCAGCTAGCCCAGATAGGGGGTCGGGATGTAGGCATCTCCGAGCTTGCTCGCGGGCTCGCCCACACCTTGCACTTGTAGATTGAAGCTTTGGGTGAAAGGTACGGGGTAGGCTGCAGCGGGAAGCTCACCAAAAAGCCCGCCGACGCCGCCTGGCACGGCGGGGATCAGAACGTCACCCGACAGGAGCGCTTTGATAAACACCGCCGACCTCCTAAACGAGATCGGGTGACACGCCGAAATCCGAGTTGCCGGAGGCCGCCTCCACAGGAACGTAGGCAGATAGAACCATAGCGCTACATTGAGCTGACGAGCAGATAGGATGTGACCAAAACCTCGCGCCAAAGACTGTCAATGACGGACCCAAGTGGCGAGGCCACGTGATCTAATCCAGCCGATTAAGTTACACCGCATATAGCGAACGTCTCGGATTTGGGCAAGGAGGGGTTTTCTGACTTTAAGCCCCCGCGGTGGAGAGGGGGGGGGGTGATATTATACGACTGGATACAGCGTGATTTGAGATATCGTCGAATGACCTGAGACTGGTAATCCTATATATGGACGTAGTAAACCAAACATGACCGCTAAAAGACTTCTCAATACTATGGTGAGTGAACTTTGTATCGATACTTCTGCCTCAAATTCGGTATATAATATGTATAAGAACCCTCCATAGCCGCAGAAAGTCACATCTCCTTCGCTGGCAAGACGAATCAGCTGGCGTAGGAAGTATCGTCTTCAGCAGAAATCGCTGGGTAGTAATGCTGCTCAACCAGTTAATCGACTTATGGCGACTGGTCATGTAATTTCTTCCGAGTCAAATATTCTATTAGCAGTATCCGAGACGTTTGTGATGGGACACAGTGCAAAGCGGCGTGGCGAATGGCACCAATCTATACAGTATATGCGGGTTGAAATCGGCTTGCCTTTTACCCGAGTGGTCTTCGAGGCTGTTATAACCTCCTTATTCAAAGCTTAATCCGATGACGTCTTGTTTCTTTGTACCACTGTTTGACTAGAGGAACTTGAGCATCAAAGGAAGCAAGGTCATCAACAGATACGCGTAACGCAAATGATATCTTGAGACACTAATAAGATATCAAGCTAGGGGGAAAGTGGCGAAGGACCAAGATGAAGGACTTTCACGTGAATAATAGCTGAAGAATCCAAGGAGGAGAGTTATCGTACAACCTCGAAACAAAAGCGGGAGAGAAATATTGATATGTAAGTAGCGGCAGAGTGAGGGTTGAGAGATTCCGGCGAGCAGCAGGCGAATATGGATCATCAGGCTAGGGCGTTGGTCACTGACGATTATGTGCGACAACTGCGACAGGCGGGAACACTGACTTCATCGCTCTCGACACAGCCCATCAGTCCATCGAACGCCGCTCGCAAGATCAGACTACAAAACCCCGCCGTGCCGGTACCAGGCAGCACTGTTGGCCTGGGTAGGGCAGACATTTCCTGCACCGGGTCGATGAACGGCGGGTGGGCACTCGAGCTCAGTCGGCGTCGGCAGACCAGCCACTCTGACCGCATTGTCGACCACTAGCCCATCCCCCTCCGTGCCCTATCGGCTAAGCCACCAGGTGTACCCACTGTCCCCTTTGTTCTCGCCCAACTCAATAATCCACGCCCGAGGCCAACCTCCCGTCCGGCTCAGGTTCTGGAAGCAAAAGGCTTGATGGGGGCTCGGCGGTGGGCGACATGGAGGGTCCTGCGCACACTCGTTTCGCCTTTGCGTGGCGAGACCGCACTCGAGGCGAGGTCGAAAGCAGGAGCTGCTTGCATCAGCCTTCCTCGCTCTCGAACACTTCAGCTATAATCCCGGCCAGCGCTTCGATGGATGAATGTATCGAATTACTTACGTCCGTGATAGCTTTCCTGCGGCACCGCGACCTCGTGAATTCCAGAGGCGCACTCTCGTAGCGACCACACACCTTCCGGTTGCGTGTCACTTGCAACCTTGTGTCGAGGCCATGCACACACCTGTACATCGTCCTGGCTAGCCAGAGCCAAGGGTCGACGATATCCCAGAGTTTCCATTCCATTGACTCCTGGACGAGCCTCGAAGAAAGGGAGCCCTCGATAACGATGTTGCAGTGGTGCCGCATCAGGAGTCTCTTGGCGCGGTTAGAAGGAGCATGGTCAACTTCATCGTCAACCAAGAGGTAAAGTGCGCTGCCGAAAAACAAAAATGCGGGAAATGATCCACTTGTTCGAAATAAAACCAGCCCACCTGGTGATACAATACTGGGCCGGAAATAGGAAGGCTCTGGTACGGCGGGGTGCTCCCCGGTTGTTGCGCGCGCTCTGGTCAGAATTGCCAAAACGTCCAGATGCCTCGAGTTGGGAACGTGCAACCGCCCTTCGCTCAGTACTACCAGACGGGGTGATCGCTGCTTTCCGAGGGTTGACGCCCGTCAGCCCCTGCAATCTCAAAGCCACCGGGCATGCCAACAATGGAGGGTGAAGATAATGTGGCGGGCAAGAACCTGTTCTGGGATCTCATCTTCGCGTCGCGGGTGCGAGTAGCATATAACCACGTCGCCATCAACTGCAACGGCAAGTGTGTATCAATCAGAAAACACGATGTTGATCCAAGAAGTGCGGTCATATTTTCGCAGATTTGCGCGGCCCCGTGCTCGACATACCGAACAGCGTATAACCTATCGCAGAACACAACGCAACCGGTGATATCGATGGTGAAGGTTTTGTGGCCAAAAAAGCTATGGGAGCGCTCAGCGAGGACAGTGCGATGTCAAGCAGCTCCGGAGTGTTCATTCTTTAGCTGGGAGTGTGCAAGAACAGGCGGATGAGGCTCGGTTTGGGAGGTGGCAAGCAGGACACATCAGTTGCCAGGCCAATCGAGTGCCATTTACCCATCTTGGGGTTCGAAAGCTGGCTAGTAGCGCCGGGCTGGATCCGCCGAGAAGTGCTGTGCGGCCGTTGGACTAGCCCATGCAGGCGCATCCACTCCCCGGCCCCGAGAGCAGAACACGTGCCAGCCGTGCGTACCCGTCACGAAATGTCGATCGAGCGTTGAACGAGGTGTAGAGTGCATCGGGGGCCGGGGCGCTCCGGAATTAATTAAGATTCGACCACGTGACTACTCCGAGTCTTCTCGAAGTTCCATCCTGAGGTCTATATATTCAGTGCTCGATCACCCTCGCTTCTAGCCCTGCAGATCATCTCATCAGCCGTGGCTTCCGAAACATGACCGCGGTGCCGTGGAATATCTGCCCGCGAAGCCGATCTTGCCCGCTCTTGGGTTCATGAAAAATAGGGTACGTATTGGCCGGACCGCGCGAAGAAATTCTTGTTCGGAACTTTGACAAAATATCAACTTGGCGACCCATCCCTCCAAAAGTTATTCCGAATCAGCCAGCTGGACCAGAGTCTATCTCCTGGTCACTCTATGTTCGACCCCGACATGATCACCACTATTTTTGGACCCATGCTTGGACGCCCTGTATAAAACTCCAGCTCGCCGAGCGAACCTAGACAGCATCTCCTCTTCACCTCGTACCAGCCCTTGAGCAATCCCACACATCGTTGACGATGTCCACCCAGCCCCTCCCTCCTTCCTTCCGGCCATATCCGTCGCCCATCCAGGGGGTCCCTCAAGCACTCAACTCTCCAGGCTTGAGTACGTTCAGCGCTGCGGACACCGTGCGTGGGAACACGCCCGAGTCCTACGAGAAATTTGGGATCGAGCACTCCCAGGACGCGGTGGTCGCTGCGCCAGTCTCAAAATTGGATGCAGTCATCGACACTGAGCAAGACCATGTTGCCGAGTTTCCTAACAGATGGTCGAAAATTAGGTTTGTTTTCTTTTCGTTGAAAATTCCGCGTCCACTCAACTCCTCGTTTTCTTATAGGCACAGCCTAAGGGAACCAATTGCCGAGTTCTTAGGGGTATGTGCAGTCACTTCCTCCACGTTTGTTATACTCACGCGCTGAATCTAGACAATGATACTGGTCACGTTTGGCACCGCCTCTATCTGCCAAGTCAACCTTTCCACAAGCACCGCCATCTCCCCCAGTCCCAAGGGCGTGAGTACCATCTGATATAATCTTCTCGCGTTTCTCTGATCGCGTATTGCAGGATTTCCTATCTGTAAACTTCGGGTGGGGTGTCGGTCTTGCGTTGGCTGCCTGGGTATCTGCTGGCATCTCCGTAAGTCCGCACTGTCTGCCAAAATGTCAACGTCTCAATTAAATACCGGATAGGGCGGTCACGTCAACCCCGCAGTCACCCTCGCAGCGGCCGTATTCCGCGGCTTCTCATGGAAAAAGGTCCCTGCCTATATTTTGGCACAGACACTCGGGGCGTGTACCGGCGCGGGTCTCGTGTTTGCAAACTACCACCGAGCTATCGATCTGTTTGAGGGAGGTGCTGGTGTGCGATCCGTGCCCGGCACTGCGGCGTTCTTTGCGACGTTCCCGGTACGTCAATTCAGCTTCCGAGTATGAAACATGTACTGATGGCCGCGTTTGTTCTGCAGCTGCCATACATGTCCAACGGTATATAGCTCACGTTAGCCGTTTTGTTATATATTTCCTGACACATTTACTATAGTACAATGCTTCTTCCAAGAGGTCTTGGCTACGGCTCTCCTGCTCATCGCAGTATGTGCTGTCACGGACAAACGAAACGGAGCGCCGCCCGCTGGACTCCTCCCTCTTGCCTTGTTCTTCGTCTTGTTCGGTATTGGTCTCTGCTTTGGGATGCAAACATCGTGAGTACTGCAACTACATCACTACTAAAGTCTGAACTACATTGGTTATCACAGATACGTGCTCAACCCTGCTCGTGATTTGGGGCCGCGTCTGATGTGCTGGATGGCTGGGTATGGTCGTGAAGGTAAGTTTGAATGACAACTTTCAACGCTATTCTCGGGTTAACTTTCCCTTCCTCCAGTGTGGAACTTCCGCAGCCAATACTGGCTCTACGTGTCAATCGTACGTCTCATACCAGCTTATTGTAGATTTGTGTGTCTGACTTGAGTACTCAGCTTGGCCCCATTGTGGGTGCATTTGCTGGTACAGCCATCTATGATGCGTTTTTGTACACTGGATCCGACAGTATCTTTAACAAGCCGTGAGTGATACATTTCCCTCGCATCGACTCTTTGCTTACGCTCTGATATGTAGAAGTTCCAGTGCGCGTCGCGAGGAGGCACACTCACCGGTCTAGGCAAAAGCCAGATTACCACATCCGATATAATCCTTATGCCACGCTCGTTCACCCCTCCGTTTTTTCTCCTTTCTTTGGGTTGACTGGATTTGAATGGACATTTAAAGATGGAACTCGCACACTATGTAGGATACATTCACGTGTACTTTACTTGTTAATGCAAGCCATCTTCGGCTTTGTCTTCTGAGGAGGGCGATTACTGTTTGGTGCCCCACTCATGCGGAGTATCTCAGAGGGACCAGTGTGTGCCCGTCTCGGAGCCGAGCCCGGTGGGGACAATAACAGAATATGAGCTACTCGGGGTGCGGACGGCCATGTGATACAACGTTCGGCCGACCTTCACGACACATGCAGAGCGCGATAGTTTACTTGAAATTGACGTCAAAACGACGTGCGCACAACTCAGTTTTAGCTCAGGGAGCGCAACTGTCAAGCAACACGTCAACGAGGATAACCATAAGTGACAGGTCTTCTCGGGGGCGTGGATCTTTTCTCTTGAGCCGATCGAATACATGCTCGGAAAGATTAACAATACGAAATAAGCATGTAAGATGCACTGTGATCAACCGAACAATGATCTTCCATTGATGGTGGCTTGACCATCAACCGCGATCATACCTCGTGCTCGCTTCATGATTCTTCGTCGGGTACCAGCGCATATATGATAATTATTTAAGCCCCAACCGAATTATAAGATTACGTACGCTAAAATAGGTTAGTTTGGTTGTTTGGTGGAAAGGGGGTAAGTCGGACGGCCGCAGTTTTTTCATAGCATTGGGAGCACTTGATTCAAATGCGAACATGCTGGTCAAGGAGAAAATAACTCAAGCTCTCCAGCATGTCGTAATTGGAATAGCCGAGTTGAGATAGGCTCCGAAAGACTAATGCAGTGTTGCCCCGAAACGTCAACTCATGATTGCACACCCGCCAGGCTTCTCCTAGCGATAGCAAGATATTCTGATGCTCTCGGGAAGTTCCTCTTTGTCTATTATAAATCGACAAAACGCTAGATTCGGTTGACAGCCTACATGCGCATCTGTGGACAAAGCTCACCTTTTCAATGAGCAGTAGCCATCAAGCGACGGTGCCGATGTGCCCAACTGGCGTACTTGGAAGGCGCGCAAAGGCTAGAATACGGGACTCTCCATCACCCGAAACCTAGAGTTTAGGTCCGCCTGAAGTAAAATGGTTCGCCGCAGCACGTTGTCGAGGTGAAAGTGCATGGATGTGTCGATGGTGGGAGCGTGGCTATCAAGATCGATTCCTTGTCATCCGCGCGCTGTCCGGGTGCTAGTTTCAATCGGGACTCAGTCACAATCTTGCTGAAAAGCAGCGATAACCCTTATGAAGCACAACCAACTCGTTCTCTTCGGCCCCGTCTGTTGCGTAATTGGTTTCCAGTACCACATGTACTTTTTCGTGTATTACCCACCATGGCTGAAGAATAACATATGAAGTTACATTGCAGCTCACAACCATACACCTCGTCATCGTGCACCAAAATTCTCCCGCCACTAGCGACGATAGCTGGAGGGGTCTTCAAACCTGCCTCAGTCCTCGCCGTAGTCCAAAGGCTTCGGGAAGTTACTCTTCGCCTCTGCTGGGTTGACAAATCGCCAAATGCCGTTGACAACTTGCAGACGAATCTCGGGCCAACCTTCGCTTCTCTGGTATTTTATACACCACCTCAGACGAACTTCATGTTGAGAGTCGTGCCCGCGTAAGATACCTAAGCCCTTGCTGGGCCCTGGGTACAAACCATACGGTCCGGGTTGGAC
>WSTK01000758.1:0-15557 GCA_019616945.1 Ceratobasidium sp. 414 | reverse complement strand
TACATGGGATATGACACATATAAGCCCATTAAATATTGCTTATAAGGTCTTGTCATTCGAGGTGGATTTTCCTGATGTAGCTAGCACGTGAGGCTGACTTAAGCGATCGTGGTCAAGCTCGAGGAGCTCCTCGATGACTTCCATGCCCCTTCGCTTATTACGCTTATAGAATCTCCATGGACGACGTTGGCGACAAGTATGGCCACATACGGGCCTATCTCTCAACCCTCGAGCGCGAACATGCGAGCAAGAGCCCGACCGACAGCCCCGACGCCCCTGCCAGCGAAAACGGCGCGCTGGCCACTAGAATCGCGGTGTTACTGGCTGACGATGAAGAAGAAGCAGTCAAGAGCTTGCTAGTCGACAGGCTGGGCATTCCACAGTCTTCGGTGCGTCTTGTGCCATCGTATTTTCAGCGGGGGCGGCGTTAACACGCCTACTTGCCTCTAGCCCGATCTCAACGAATATGTGCTCGAGCTCATGCACAAGCGCAAAGACGATCTAGAGGGTGCACCCCTCGCCTCGCTCATTACACCCACAAAACGCCCGCTTTCTCGCGCTTCTTCCACCTCGTATCGCCTCCCGCGCCCAGACACGCCTTCCGCTGGCGGATCGCCACTCTCTACATCATTCAGGCGCCCCCATACCCCCGCAAGTGTTACTTCGCCTCTGGCAGCAAATCTCCAGGCATACGCGCTCAGTAATTCTCCCTCGGCGAGTCCCACGCTTGGGCATGCAACCGTGGCGTTCCCTGGCGTCATTGGCGGACTTAGCGGCTCGAGGCCCGCGTCGCCGTTGCCATCTCCGAGGCACCTGAACGCAAAGGCGTTGGAGTTCAGACCGGGGATGATATCTAGGCAGGCTTCGGGTACTCCTGGATCGTTTCATAGGGACACACCGTCCCCAGACGTGTGGGGCCACGGTTCACCCCACAAGTATGTTATTGATTCGAACACAAGTGCACGGATCTAATCTGATTTTTGTCTTTTTTCTAACAGAGGGGGATCTAGCCTGGCCATTGCTGCCCCGCTCGTACGCACAGATAGTGGCTTTTACCCACGCCCTCTCACGCCCGGGTCCTCCATAAGTTCGTCCTTCCCCGGACCTGGTTCTGTCCCCAACCTGGTTCCCACCCTTGGCGTATCCTCCAACTTGAGCCCCCCAACCGGCCAGATCGGCTCCTCGCCACTCAGCAATGAATCGCCCGTTCAGTCCTCGGCCGTCCCTGTTCCTACTACGGCCATCGCGGGCAACCGACCGCGCCACAATTCGTTTGACGATGAGGACGAGTTTTCGCCATTTGGTACGCGCCCGGCGGGTGCAGCCCAGTTTTTCTCGTTCGAGACCCCTACATATGGAGAGACCGAGGAGGAGTATTATGCCGATCGGGGTGGTGGGATAGGCCTAGAGGGATACGAAGATCCTCAGTCACTCGCGCCGATTGAAGTCCTGGCAAGGGTGTTTGGAGCGAGCGTTTCGCAGGCCGACCTAGAGGACGCGCTAGCCCAGGCTGGCTGGGAGTTTGACGGCGCGATGGCTTTGCTGATGGAACGCGCACGACCGGGATCCAAGGCGATTCAGGTCAAGGCTCCCCAGCCTGATGGGCAAGGGCAAGGGCAAGGGCAAGGGCAAAGCCCTGTCTCGCGTTCTGCAGGAGTGACCGTTGTACCGAGGGAAACATTTGTACAGACTCGGGCTGGAGCGGGGAAAGGGCTGGCTGGGACTGGCAAAGCCGGGACTGGAACTGGAGGCTCGGTTGGGAGTGGCGTGAACCGAGTGTGTAGGTATTACTTGGCAGGGGAGTGCCGTCGCGCGGACTGCCGCTTCAGGTAGGTTGTCCTGTACACGTTAATAGAGCACGCACTGACATCTTGTTCCTATTAGTCATGACGTCGAACGTGCGTTGTGTCGTTTTTGGCTGCGTGGCCAATGCGTCAAAGGGGACCAGTGCGAATTTTTACACACACTCCCACAAGAGTCCGATGTCACAGGCATTTTGGGCGCCATGTCTCGTACCGACTTGGCCGAATCCGGCCCACCAGAAGAACCCCCAGTGGAGGACTTTCCGCTTCTCGGCCGCCCCGGACCTGCCCCAAAGCACGATCCTGGTCGATCTCGGTTTGCGACCGCGGTAAAGAAAAGCGCGCCTGTCCCTACCCCGGCGCGTACGCCGTCTACACCTGCTAATGCAAAGCCGGCCACACCTCGTTCGTCGCCCAGGCTGCGTCTGCGTCCACCATCACTTTTGCCGACGCTTCCGACGGGGGAATCGCTGAATACAATGTACATGGCTTACCGTCAAAGGGCACTCCAACTGGGCGCCGCACGGAACGCCTGTCTATCGCGTGCAGCTGACGCGTGGCGTCGCGGAGATGGCGCCGCGGCAAAACGGTTCTCGAAGGATGCGCACGAGCTAAACAAGAAGATGGTCGAGGAGAGTGGAGAGGCAGCTCGAAGAATTGTCAAGGAGCGCGTGCGCGCTGCTGCGGACGCCGTGCGCGCTCGAGACGCTGGGTGGAGTGATGATGCGCGCGATCGGACTGAACGTGGTAGGATATGTGGGGGTGAGCTTGGCGTTGTATTGGGCGTGGCGAGTGTTAGTGCCGTCGGAGAAGGTGGAAAGGGGCTGACGGCGGAGGAGAGGATGGAATGTTTACTAGATCTGCATGGGTTGCACGCAGCTGAAGGTGTAGAGGCACTACAGGAGTTCCTGGTGGAGGTGAGTGCACGGCTGTGTGCGTTGTAGAGCAATGCTCTGATGACGCTTGAATAGTTGGAGAAGGAGAGGTATTTTGGGTTAGGTACGTGACCAAATTTCGAATGCCTCCACTTGGGTTGACGGCGAAACTGCAGCGTACGTTATCGTGGGGGAGGAGAAGCACACAGGTACGCAAGACGTTGCGCGAGGGTCGTCCAAGGCACGGCTAGGCGCCGCCGTCCGCGAGTGGCTCGTGGATTGGGGATACCCGTGGAGCGAACGGAACGGGGTGATCTGTGTTGATGGACTGACGCACAAATGAAGTAATGTCGCGATGGCGGCTGGAAATGAACTGGCTGTCGTAGTAAACAAAAATGAAAATGATGAATTTAGCCTAGACTCTGGGCGTTGGGGTTGTTTGCAAGAGGATGGGAGTATTATTTTTGTTGTCGCTTTGTTGCTGGGAAACGGTCGGAATGTAGCTGTAGCAACGCCTTTTACCGCAAATGAGTAGCTAAAGTTGGTGCGGCTGTGCTATCACGTGGCAGGGACACATCTAAGCTGTTCAATCCCCTAAGTAGCTCGAGTCTCTATCTCCTTCCCACCACACCTCCTCGACTCTCGACTCTGAATCCCGTATACCTGTAATATCATAACTACCCACGATGGCCGCTCCTGCGCCCTCCTCATCCCCGGTGGCCTCGGAATCCTTCATAGTCCCCTCTGAGCCGCTGGAAGCTACTACATTTAATTCCCCTCCCCCGCCCCGCCCTACCTCGCCTTCGGCAGAAAGACAAGGCTTACTTGAAGCACTCGAGCAGGCACATGCTGCGCTCGCTCGGTCCCGCTCTGAAAACGACGATCTCAAGGAACAGCTCGAGGCGTCGAAACGTCAAATCCAGGACCAGTCGGATCAAATTGCCATGTTGCGGGGCAAGGTTGAAGAGGCACGTCGTGGTGTAATGCGTTTGCAGACCGAGAATAGGCGGCAGAGCCAACTTCAACTTGCCAACGCACAGGAGGGCGGTGTTGGCCTTCGTTCCTCTAAGCGTGCCTCCTTTATCCTTCCACCTACTCCTGCATCACCTGGTGGCGCGGCGTCGTCCGCTGGCAAACACATTCACCGTCGTATTTCTAGGTGAGTCTTGCCTGTTGTAGCAGGATACATACTAGGGGTCACCCCTATTTTGCTGATCATCACTTTCTTGCTGGTCACGTGCAGTATGAGTGATCCTGGTCGAGACCGCGAGCACGCACCGACAGCATCCCCGCCAAGTTTCCTTACTGCGTTCCCAGACACAGTTCCGGGCCGCGTGACCCCTCCTACCCCTGGCCCCACTCCAGAAGAACTTATGGCACTCAAAGCAGAGTTGGCGTCGGCCCAGCAGGCGTTGCAAGAGGCCACGGACGCGCGCGAGGCGAGCGAGACGGCTGTGCGTGCGCTCAGAGAATTTATTGCCGAAAATGCGGTGGGCGAATCCAAGGCGTCGGGCTCGTCGGAGGGCCTGCAAGGTCTACGGTTGCCGCCATTGCCGACGGACGCGGATGTAGCCGATGAGGAAGCCTCTGCGCCACGCAAGCCGGAGGAGTCCAAGCGAGGGTGGGGAGGGTGGCTCAAGCGCGAACCATCAAACACAACGCCCAAGGCTGCTCCAGCCCCCGCTGCGTCCGCTGCGTCTGCGCCTTCGATCAAGAGTGCAACCGAAGAAGAGGATGCACCGACGTCTACTACCGCGCCCACGCCCTTGACAAGCTTGGTGAGCTCGTGGACAAAGGGCGTAGGCTCATCGAATACAGGGGCTATCAGCTCAGAGACGTCACCCGCCTCTCCAGCTGCCCCCCAACCAAGCGGTTTCCGCAAATTCTCATTGTTCAGCAGGTCCGCTGCCCCCGCCCCGGGTCCTGCCTCCCAACCCGCTTCACAAACTCAAACCCAATGTGAAGCCGAGCACGAGCACGAAGAGCCTGCGAAACACATCCCGCCGCCATTGGAGCTCCCCAGGGACCGCTCCGACTCGGTGCGAGATTCGGTCTCGAGTGCGTCGGTATCGGACGTGGTGGAGCCCGTAAGCCCTCCTGCGGAGCTTGTGGATGTTTCGCTCGACCACGGCAAGGGAGGTGAGAAGAAAGGGCATGATGAGTTTGCGGGCGAAAGGACGCCGACGGTGGGCAGCATGACAGGATTCGCGATGTGAGTTTGCCAAGGTTAGATGGTTCAATTCGTTTTTCGCCTTTTCAATAATGTATTTTTTTCCCCTTGTGTTTTGCGGGATAGAGTAATGATCCACCATGTTGAATAGCTCAATTCGGTTTTGTTTATGTGGAGTGTTCAAGTCTAAATGAAACACAGGAATCCGCCTACTCGATCACTTCGGTTGTTAAGTTTATATTCGGTCTCCTTTATCTTGCATGAGGTATTCCTTGGTTTATATATAGAAACGGAATTACTGTTTACTCATGGCTACTGACTGGTACAATTGAGACGGATTTCTCAAAGTCCTCGAAACGAATTCATGACACAGTGTGGATCAGTGCAAAGGTGTCGGGTATACCGTAAAAGGTGGATGGGGGATACGAAAGGGGGTGACCAAGGAGACAAAGAATAGGAAATAGAGAGCGAAATAATAGAGGCAATGAGCGGGAAGCAAGGTCAGTGGTAAGATAACGAATAGAAAGTCCAACCATGACTGGGAGATAAAAAGAGAGAAAAGAGAAGAAAAGACCAGACAGAAATACGAACATCCAAAAAAGAGACAAACAGCCATAAATCAAATCATTGTGGACCTGGACCGTACCGCTCGTTCTGCTGCTGTTGCCCGTTGTAGTCTATGCTTGGCCGATTTATCACCTGCGACGGTGGCCGCGACACGGGGGTTCCAGTTCCGGGCCCTCGCCATGCACCTTCGCGCCCTGGGGTCATTCGCGGCGATGGGGGTGTTTGCCCAAAGCTCATCGCTGGTGGTTGCGAGAATGGCGAATGGTTGAGCCCCGGGTGTTGCGGCGCAGGTGCCACTGATACCTCCGAACGAACTTGCTGGGGTGCAGGTGGGCGCTCTGTCGATTGCGACCGACCGCCGCCGTTGCCGTTGATTCGTGGTGGAGGACGCTCCAGCGGGTTCGAACCCTGTCTCCCTCGCGCCAGATTATTCTGGTCTGGCAGGCGACTGGCCGTAGTGTGCGAATCTGATCGAGGACCACCGGCGGGGAGATAGCCCGAGCTCGGCATTGACGGAGGGCCACCGCCATTATTGGACGGTGGACCGGCTGGGCGCCTCGCCCTCAGCAAGACATTCTCGCATCGCCGCTGGACGTCCCGAGTGGGCATGTCCAGTGCTCCGCTGAAAGCTTCGAGGTTCCCGAGCACCCACAAAAAGTCGTCTGGGACTGAGAAGTACAGGTCTTGGTCCTCGAGCAACCGCGTGACGACGCCAATCGCAGCAAAAGATTCTTCTCGGGCCGCGTCTCGGCCTTTGGAATAGAAGATACTAGGCGTAATAACGGTCGCCAGATTGACAAGATCCATCTTGCTGCCGGTTTCTTCGTCCACGTGCGAGAACAGCGAGACCCATTTGAGGAATACGAAGAGGACCTCCATTGTGTCCCGATGTGCCTTGGGCAGTAGAATAGTGACATAATGTAGCAGCTTGGTCTTTTCTTTTTCGTCTCGGATACCTGCATAACAGTAAAGCTTTAGTGACATTATCCAAAACAGAGCGTCATCCACTTACTTTGAGCCGCTAGCAATAACTTGTACAACCGGTACGTTAGTAGCGGGTCGGGCATCTCTCGCAAAAACTTTTTCAGCAACGCTGCAAGCTGCACTGGATTGTCCTGTGTGAGGTCCACCGAGGTTGGGTCTCGATCAATCGCCTCGATTACCGCGTTCATGCGTCTGATATTTCCGTTTTTACGGAAGATACCCTCCACAGACATGTCTAATGCAACGACCCAGTCAGTAAACGCAAAAGAAGACGCGACTTGGAACGCACCCATTTGCTTCATCGCAGAGACCAAATCTTCAATAAAAGTCGGTATCCGTACCGTCGACCTCGATGTTCCAAGCAACGACTCGACACCCTCCCGCTCAACAAGTAACTCCAACGGAACCGCAAATACGCCCTTCTTCTTGATCCCCTGCTTATCCTTGCCGCCTTTGAACAGCTTGCCCCAAAACGTGTTCTTCTTCACCTCCAGCAGCTCGGCGAGCTCATCGGGATCGACCACCTCGCGCAACGGGCCCCTCGAGAGTTGGAACATCGCCACATGCTTCACCACCAACAACTCGAGCGGGCTCAGCTCGGCGATCAGCCGCCGCCCGCCCTGACGAGGCAGCGAACGCCGTTGCTCGGCCTCGACGAGCTGGGGAATGTCGCCGAGCGTGAGGCCCTCGCTCGAGCCGTCGCCGTCGAACGCGTCCTCGCGCACGGGGCTCGCCAGACTCTCGTCCACAATCCGCACCTGCGTATTGTTTCGCGCAAAGGGCGGGCGCAGTGCTCCTGATGTCGGAGACTCGCCCCCCGAATTTGGTGGCCGCGGCTGACGCAGCGTGATCGGCACGTTTACACTCACGTTCGACGCAGAGTACATTGAGCCCGCTTGGGACGGTGCCACCGACTGGCCCATCACGAGCGTCGAACTTGACTGGCCCGTCACGAGCGTCGAACTTGACTGGCCCATCACGAGCGTCGAACTTGGTAGGCTCGGTATCGGCGTGACGACCCCGCGCGAGCCGAGCTCGCTCTTTTGCGATCCGACATCCGTGCGCTGAGCGACTTTGCCTGTTGGGCTTTCGACTATTGTCGAGCGCTTTGGCAGGCGAGCGGTAGCGCTGAGTTTGCGATCAAGGTGCACAGACTTCATGCGCATGATATCGTTCGGGTCGCGGTAGCTCGAGGACGCAGACGCCGTCGACAAATCTGTGCATCGATTTCGAGGCCGAGTGAAAAGGGATGCGCGAGTTGGAGGAACGCCCATGAGCCACCAGAAACCTAACACGCTCAATTTAAAAGGCTCACCGACATCGCTCCCCATAGCTCCCCTCTTCTTCAGCAACAAAAACAGCCGCCTGAGCGCAACGTTCAACAAGAAGGCATACTGTTCGAGCCTCGATACAGCCTCGAACCCAGCCTGGCACGGCGGGACCGCCCCATGCTCGGTGCAATAGATTGTGCTTGGCACCAGCACACCTCCTGTCTCCGCCTCCGGCTTGGGCTTGGACTCGAACACAAATTTGCCCACCTCCGCAGGTGGCCTCCGCGCGCTCGACACCTTCTTTGGACCCTCCTCGTCCCCCTCGGGCTTCTTTTCTGTCGCTCCGTTGGTCGGTGGAACAGGAACTAGCGCGGTCCGCCCACAGCCATCCAGGTGACACTTGACGCACCCAGAATGCCAGCGCTGATACGTCCCCAACCGTACGCAATCCTCCTCCACTGTGAGCCCACAAAAGGCACACAAGTCGCTTGGCGCGCCCATCCCCACGCCCGCCGGACTCGCAAATGGGGATTCCCCCGCAACCTCGGGTGCAAGGGACCGATACCCATACGCCGCTACCTTGGAATCATTCCCATTGGGCGATGAGTTTAGGACCAGCGACTTGGACGAAACGAGCCTCCTTGCACGCACATCGCCGCCACTTTTGGCTAGCGCTTTCATTCGGTCCAGGAACCGGCTCAGGGCAACACCGTTGTCGCCCAACTCCCGCTCGAGCTTGAGAGCGCCGGTAAGCGCGATCCGAATCAGGATTTTGAGATAATGGGCGAGACCAGTCACGAGCGCAAGCAGGTCCTGTGACATGCCCGAGGGGGAATGCTTCGGGTCGTTGGACGGTGTATGCGAGAGCAGGGTAAACAGATCGACCGTCTTACGACATAACATGCGTGCCTCGCGAACATGTGACATTCCTAGCGAACCCTTGTGAATTCACGCTCGCGTGAGCAAAGTATGGCAACGTACCTTTGGCACCCAGAGCGGCAAACTGGTCCTCAATCTCATCGATCGCCGCAAAGAGCACTTCGACGTGCAGGATAAACTTTTCGGCCATGCGAATAGCGTCGAGAAAAATGCCCGCGCTCACGTGAGTGAGCATATCGCTGATGCACGCCGCGCTGGACTCTTCAAACGCGCTGAGATTCGTCCAGATAGCATAAACCTGAGATTCCATCTTGAGTTGGGCTGCCTTGAGGGAGGCTGCCGTTGTCTGTTGCTCTTCTGCCACGTATGTTAGCTGGGTAGCCGCAGGTGATGGCGAGGCGCCGTTCTCAGCCGACGGAGAGGGCGGAGGGGGTGGCTGAATCGCAAGGACCGGTGGCCTAGGCACTACTTTAACGTTCCAAAACTACCGTACGCAACCTCAGCTGCCACGTCCACGACACAGCATAGACACCAAGAGCGCACCTTGTGGATTAGATAACACTCGGGATGGAATGCACTGTCGCGCTGGTTGCGGTTGATCTCGACAAACTGTTTGAGGATGGCAGAATTACAACCGACACACTTGACAGCAAAGCGAGTCGAGTAGTGCCAGTGGCAAAACACGGCGCCATCGTGCTCATAGTACGAATCTTGCGGGCCAAAGAGCGTGGGGCAGACGGAGCACGTAAAATGCTCGACGTGATACTTTTTGTCTGTGCAAAGGATCAGCTGGTAATGAGACAAGTGAGCAGGAGGACGCACCGCAAGCGGTGATGTAGCTCCCGCGCAGAGCCATGTCGCATTTGGCACAGATGAGGTTGAGTCGTTTGAAGTAGTCGCGCTCGCAGAGAGGCTGCTGCCTGCCATCGGGGCCGTCGATGGGGAAGAACTTGCTGGCGACGACCGAGTTGCAGTCCTGGGGGGCGGGTTAGCAACAGCGCAGACACACAAAGGGAAGACGAACGCGGCAGCGAAAGCAGTCGAGGTGAAAGACGGTGCCAAGCGCACGGACAAACTGGGCGGTCATGGGCAGCCCACAGGCGCTGCACACGTTCGAGGCAGCGCTGTGCGAGGTGGAACTGGACGAAGGATGGCCACCGCTCATGGCGCTGGGGCTGAGCAGCGTGTGTGAGTCGTCGGAACGCGACGAGGCCGGGAGCATGCGGCTGCCCGACGGGGTGCTGGGGCGGGAGCTCGAGGTGGGGGCGAGATAGCCGGGTGATGGCGACGGACTGCCGGGGTTGTTCCCGTTGGACTGCAGCGCCGCATTCGGGTTGCGCGGCGAGCCAGGGGGGGTGCGGGCCTGGTAGTACTGCTGCTGCTGGGAGAGCTTTGCGGGCGACGAGGGCCTGGAGACGGCGTGATCGTCGTGCCGGGCGCGCGACGGGGGGCGGAAGTCGGGGTCGTCGGGGAGCGGCGCGTGGTGCTTGGCCGGGCTGCGGCTCATGGTGTTCGCGTTGCGGGTGGTGGACGCAGGGGGGGTGTGGACGTTCTGGGGAATATGCGAGAGGCCCGAGGCGATGTGGCCCGATCCAGAAGGGTTCAGCGGTCCGCCGGTCTGGCTCGTGTGCATCGCCGCCCACCGAAAAAGTAGAGTTTGCGAGCCGAGCGCAGGCGCGTGCTCGCCGTAGTCGGGGTGGAGTGCGACAAGGGCCAAGGGGCGTGGCGGGTGTGCGGCTGTTGTCCACGGACGCTTGCATCCGAATGTCCGCACCGGGCTCTGTTTCACCAACTGCCACCGACCGCGCCCCCATCGCCGGTCATCCAGAACCACATCAGGTCATAGCCACTTGCCCGTCAACCTGCCGCTTAGGTTATGATCAACCCCACAATCATCTCTCGAAAATGTACATGGACACCCGCTGTAGGACTAATATGATCTGCATCATCACTGCTAGAATACCACTTTACTGAAATGCATCACTTGAAGACGACGACGAACAAGTCGATGACACCGAACCTGCTGCCAACATACTGGTCCAACTTCCGACACAGTTCCGATACGGTTCCTGTTGAAAACTATGCAAGAGGACTGTGCCCCATGTGGTACATTTCTATCCCTATTGGGCCCAACATTATTGTTGAAACCAATACCGAGTCAAACAAACGTGCATACACGCAACACACGATCCCAAACACTTGTACAGTCGTTTATCGAACCAAAACACTACCAAAACACATCTTAAGCTTCCGACGTAGATCCCACTCCCCCATACGTCATGCCCTTGCCTCCCCAAACTTTAAACAGGAGCGCTCGAATCCCCCGCTTGGCGGTCCGCTCGTGCCGTGACATACTTTGGCGCCCGCGGGTCGAGTTTTCCTTGCTCCTCGGGCGTCGAATGCCAAAAGTACGCGATGAGGCCACAGATGATCACCACAAAGGCGACAAAGTACAACCAGTACGGGCGGTAATGCTGTCTATCAGGTCAGTGGCAGGAGCACGTGGCAGGTCGGAGCGACGCACGTAGAGTCCGAGGCCGAATAAAAGGCCATAAAAGTCACTCGAGAGCAGGCTGAGGTTGTAATAAACCGAAGACGCCGCACGGTAGATCAGTGGGGCGGTCGTGTACAGGATAAACATGGCTGTTTCACAAATTCAGCAAGTTTTTCATCATGGTGGCACAACTACACGCACCTGCGGTGTAAGCGACCAATAGTCCGACTGCCGAGCGTCTTAATTTTGGGCCCTGTCACAGGTGAACTGCACTTACTGACGGTCCCATTCCAGTTTGCCGTCCTCATCCCGTCATGCTCCAAGCCGCTGGCTTGGATAGCATTAATGATCATTCCGTACATCCCGAGTTGGCCAACGACCTCGTACAGCGGCCGCTTGCGCACAAGGAATTCCTAATGACAGGTTAGACACAGACTAGAACAGCCTCAGAGAAGCTGCTCACCTCGGTAGCGTTCGTAAATCCATACAAAGTGGCACCTGCCAGCATGAACATGTCTCCCTTGACCATTGACGCCGCCGGGTATTGGCCGGTTCCGGTCAAGTGGTCGGATGCTAGGGTAAAGTGGTCTTGGCATGATGTCAACCACAAATAATTTGGATTCTACTCACCCACAAGCATACCCATGCCTCCAACACAAATGAGGATACCCTAGATGTCACAACGTACACACGAGGGCGGAATAATCAGGTACACCGTTGAAAGAAACAAAATTTGAGTGTTCAATTCGGCACACAACAGAAGCAAAGCAGGGCTCGGAACGTTGCTCACAATCAACTGTGTCCAATGATATTTCGGTCGCATGTACAACCACGCAAAAAACGCACACGCCGGGATTGCCCATCTGTTGTGGCGATTAGCTTTGACTTGTGACACGCAAACGTCGATCAGCCACTCACGCATCAAGAAGCATGCATGAGAGCAGGTTTGTATACTCGTACGCTTTCACGACCAAAAAGTTGCCCTCGACGTCGCAGGCCGCAAGAATAAAGTCTAGGCGCAGGGTTAGGTGGCAAACGCAACGCTGTTCGGCCGAGCTCACATTTCCATCCATCCCTGAGAATGACGTTGCCCCAGCCTTTGAACCCGTCTGAGCAAAAAAATACTATCAAACCGTGTCGGCGGCGCATGATACAGTCCAAACCTACATTGGTAGATGGTATAAGGCGTGTACACTACAAACAGTGTAAAATACCTGTGGATCAACGTCAGAAAGGCATTCGATTCATCGCGCCACCTGCACTTACAAGAAAAACGTCTGAGTGGTAGGCAGCGCCCAGCCCCGGTTGACAAGCTCCGTAGTAGTGACCGACGTGCACGTAATACAAATGCTCACGAGTTGACCACCCTGTTCAAATCGGGGCCGAGGGGTTCTAATGGGACACCAATCGATCAATTAGGATTCAACTCACCAGCAGCGACAGGATGAACCTCCTCGTCAAGATGGACCTAAACCTCACAACCAAACTGGCCCAGAAAGCTCCAAACGAGCTATAGTCCAGAGGTGGCCGAACCTCGCGTTCTTCGTACGCCCTAACATCATCGGCCGGGGTGGCCTTGTTGTCCCGATCATCAAAGGACCCGGACTTGGCGACCGACCCGGCCGAGTCGGCGCGGTGGAGGGGAGGTTGGGCAGACTCCTGGACGTTCATGGCGTGCAGCTGGCTCTCTCGGAAGCAGAGGAGAGGGAAGGGAGCTGCAAGTCATCCCTCCGATTGCCGACGGTGGAAGCGATTTATGTGGTACGCGATGGTCGGCGCTTCCCGTGGAAGCAATTTTCAGGCACATTAGCGCCCCACTTGCCGAGACTTGTGGCTGCAACTTGCGATAGGAGAACACAATATCAAGATGGAATACCCAAATTGACGGTATGAACCGATATACAGGTAGGATTGGGATGTACATGCTAATCCAAGTGTGCATAGTGCCGAGAGGCTAGAACATCAATCACACCCGGTCATTGGCCGCGGCCGGTAGTTTGCGAAATGAGCTCTTGTCTTGGAGCGATTCTGATTAATATCGTTAGTACGGAAATGTGGCACGCTGTCTAGTCCGTACCATTGTGGGACTTGTACTCGAACACGGCCGAAGCTGTGAGGTTGAGAACCCGGCGCGTGGTCTCTCTGAGAGACGGTAAACGCAATGCGCCAGTTGGGAGGGCCTACACTTACCGTATCCGCGTCAAGATCTGGCTGTTGCTCTCGTCTTTGTTCCAAACACTGATAATATCCTCCTGGGTGCGTACACTCAGCACACACCCGCAAACCTCGTCTTCGTCCTCGTACTGATCGCCGATGAGGGCGAGGATGAGGTCTTCCCAAAGCCTGTCCGCCACGCCCTTGCGCAGGCGGATGCTCCACTTGCCGCCGCGCACGTTCATCGGATCTTCCCATACAGGCCGGTGTATCCCAGAGTGAAATACGAGGTAGTCGGTGGTAGGTTGCAAATTCGACGGGGGATTCAGGTGCGTAAAGACGGTCCAGAACGTTTCCACCTGTGAAATCAAAAACATAAACACGCGTGGTGTGACAATGGAATGGACCCACAGAGCTGAACGACGTGATCCGCTTGATCCCCTCCTCTACAGGAACGTCAGCATTCGTTCAAGCGACAATACCAAACTCCTACCCACCATAATTAATTAGTGTCTGGGGTGTTCTGTGTTGGCGCTGATGGAACCACATGATCCAACTACGAAGAAAACACTCGAGTCAGCTTGGTACCAGCCAAGACGTCTAGGGTATAAGGGGCCCAGCATGCAGGTGCTAGCGAACAAACGAGTGGCTACTCACGTAGACTTCAATGGGTGAACGGCCGGTAAACCAGTACCTCCATTGCTACCCCTGTCCGCACTAGTCCCACGGCCCTTGTCTGAACCCGTTTTCTCAGTTCCGCTCACAGAGAGAGAGAAATGTTTCGAGTTCGAACGCACGGCCCCAGACGTGCTTCGAGATCGAGAGTTGGAGCCAGTGAGCGGATTTCCGTTGTTCCCACCAGGAATGGGGGTAGTAGATACAGGAGACGAGCTGCTGTTGGTTCCAGCCGATGATGTGGTCAAGCGAGTCTGGCTGTGGTTCGAAAAATACCCAGGGTTACCAGCCATATAGTTATGGGTGTCAAGTGAGCGGTATACGCCAGCTGGAAGGAACTGGACCTGGGCGGTTGGGGAATATAGTGTTAGCTGATATATGGATACACTGGGCGCTGCGATAGATATGGGTGTGCTGGTGGATGTTATGTATAATAGACTAGGCTTCACAGAGGTTACACGCGGTGGAAAATAAGATTATGCTTCGGTCATCCAGAAGATTTGGCCTCGTTTGCACCTGATTAGTCAGCTATTTAATTGGACAATTGAATACCCAACTGCTTTCAAGCTATGCTGCTGGCCATATGGTAGCTGCACTAAATACAAATCTGAAACAGCACAGAAAAATACGGCAATTCGCTCACTCCTTGCTATTCACTTGTTTGATCGAATTTAATCGGCATACATCCCTCCTTCGCGTGTAGCTAGAGCATCTCCCGCCCCAGCTTCCGCGTCCATACCCTCTCGAAGAGCAGCAATGTGGGCTCTTGCGTCTTCTTCATCGAACCCTGCACTTGAGTCATTCTTTTTCTCGGGTTGTGGGCTAGACTTCGGGTAAACCTGCATATGCATAGTCATTACACAAAGTAGTTCTCGTATAGAGTGTACTTACACCAGCTGGGTTCTCGCGTGTTGGCTCGGGCGGAATACCGTGGTCCACGGCTGTCGGGAACTTGGCGTCGGCTATAAACATCGTTTTCAGCACACTCCTAAAACTATCGAATAGGATGGGGGTCGTACCTTCGCCTAGGCTACCAGAAGTCGTCTTGAAATTATTGGGGTGATTTGGAAGGGATGGTATAGTGGTCGTAAGGAGCAACTCCCAGCAGGATAGAACCCATGACACGGTAGACATCGCATAGAACTGAAAAACTCTGCGGAAGAGGAAGCTGAAGAGGCGCGAGCGGAAATAGTTTTTCTGCATGCATATCCTGAAGAATAATTGTACATGTAAAAGCGAAGCCGGTGGCTAAAAGAGAGAACAATATAATTGGCGGAGTATAAGAGGCGAGGACGGCCAGTTTTCTACAATGGGTATAAAATCAGTATCGACCCTCCTAACAAGCGTATATGCGTCGCACACCCGTAACCTATTGCACCAGGGTATGCTTCGATTTATTTGTATCAGGGAAATCGACTGAATCAGGCCTACTGTATATCTAAGGCTCTAAGCGCTTGCCATGTTCGTTGAATCTGACGGTTTTCCTGATGGCTTGTGTGTGGCTGTGCTTGGGCTCGATGTCTTGCGACTCTTGCAAGCCGCCTTTCTCTAAAATCTGAGCTCACGTGACCTCGTTAAATCTGTTCCAGTTGCCTCCAAGGGGGTCCCGGAAAACAGGCGCCGGACATGAGGCGGGGGGGGGGGGGGGGGGGGGTGGTGTGGAAAAAACGTTGGGGGGGGTGGAAA
>WSTK01000757.1:0-15614 GCA_019616945.1 Ceratobasidium sp. 414 | reverse complement strand
TGCTTCAAGGATCTCAACGCAGACTAGAATTACAAATAGCAAAATGATTTAGGCTCATTTCAAACTGTTTGAGAGTTAGTCGGTCGATATCTTTCGCTTGGAATCCACGCTTGGGAAGATTTCAGGCCTTTTGGGCCTAATGGGTATTCCAACACCTTATAAGTAGGTTGCAATCGGTTTGCAACCGATTGCAAGGTTCCAGCCTTCCGGCCGATGTAGAATTGAGAACCGAGAGCGTCCAACCGGGTTTTAAGATGAGTTTGCTTGGGCTCACGTGATTTGGGCGGCTCGTGGTTTGAGGCTTACATTTTGTTCCTACCTTGTTATTTTTGAATTTACCAACCATTATTACCCTGGCCTCTAAATGCAGCATACAAAGTCAATCTGACTGGCACCTAAGCTCTGTACCCCCGGAAATGTAACACCAATTTAGGGCACCATACGATTAGAGGTATAACTTTGTCCGACCGAAATTATTCTCCCCATCATAGTTATGCGCTCAAGGGACGAATTAAGCCCATTAAGCCATCTCCGGGTACGAAATCTCAGCGCTCAGAGCGACCTGTTCGTCAGTCGTGGCCAGGGTTGGGAGATCCGCCGATTCACGCGACCTTGTCCCCAGATCCCAAACTTAACATCTATGTACTACCCTCAAGCAATCCCACAAAGAACATCAAATAAGCCCGCCCAAAGAGATTTTGGTGTACATTTATCGACTGAGAGGCCGGCGACGAATAATCAAGTTGCACACCAGTACTCAAATGTCACTAGCAGGGTTAGACGGCGATCCTCACAAGCTGCTTGTTGTGCACGGATGCGTTAGATTTTACACTATGAATACGAACTCTGGAACAGAGCTACATGTTAGAATCACCACGATTTATAGGAAACTCCATCCCTTGTATCACTATATGCTTGAGCGACGGATTGGCCCGTGAACCAATCGCTTGCACCGTATCAGCAACCCACCCCTGTGACCACGGCTGTTTTGGAAAGCGACAGTCCAGCACCAAATTCTCCAAAATGCCAAAACCATCAATCCACTCGGGAACACGAGACAACTCAGATACGTCTTGAAAGTCCTGATATAGCAATGTCACCCTGACGTCAGACAACGAACAAGCAAATCGCACGAACCATAAGGAAGTAAAACTTGAGCTCTTGCAAAGTCGAGGCAATTGATGTGGACTTGAGATGAGACATAAAACTAGGTATGAGGTCCAACCATAACCCCTGAGGGTATACCTCGAGGCTTATAGCACGAACAGTCGCTGTGGACTTGGCAATAGAACGAGCTAAAAACCCCTTTTCCACTGTCAATAGGCCTGTGACTTTGACCTGAGTAATCGGGCGTCCAGGACAGAGCGCTGAAACCACAAAAGCGTTGCTGGCAATTGAAGTCAAACATGGCAAGAATGCGTCTTTTGATTCGAGATTGCGATAGCGCTGAGAAAATAGCACTGATGGTAGTAGAACCCGATTTCCTACTTGACTAACTTCTAGGTGAACAATGGATGGCTGTCTGTTGAGGAAAATGATGAAGTTAGTCGTCTGGGTCGCAAACACAGACCAGGCGCTTGAGCTGAAACGGGCACCTGAGACCTGCGTATAGCAATCCGAGCAGTGTAGAAGGCGTGATATTCAAGTCCTGAAGATTGCACAGTGCGCCAAGCATGAGACCAACTTTTTCGACGTTGTATGGGGTGCTCTCAAGCTCAAGGCGATCCATTCGATCCCATTCGATCCGGAGCTTCTTGACCAGCTTGTGGCAGCAAGATGGAGGCCTCGATATTGTTGTTCTACAGAACAGATCGATAGTATACGGGCCTTCGAGAGTTACGTCACAATATAGCAAGGAGAGCAGCGTTCTATGGGTTTCAAGGTTAACAAGGCAGAGGCTTGAGATGGAGCGCAGGTCCTGCCGTAGGTACTCGGCCACCATTAATAGGACGTCCGGGTTTAGCATTTTCGTTCTTCTTTGAAGCAGTGGACCGCAGGACTTAAAGATTCAGTTAACCACCAACCAACGACGAGATGTTGGCCTGGTGTGGTCAGGAGCGGATCACACACTCTCACGTGATCCACCCAGCAACATAAGAAGCAAAAACAAAATCCCAATTTTGATTGGCTCATCGCCTAACAATCCGACGAACAGCACTATACAACCGGCCCCAGACATTTCCCGCCCATAACCACACCTCCTCTAACAGCCCATCCAACACTCCCGGGTCGTTCCAAACTGAACCATGTGCAGCATGCGAGTGCTCGCTCGACACGATGAACCGAAGTACATCTTTGACCGTAATAAGCCCCGCTAAACTGCCGTGGTACTCGACAAGGATGACTCGAGGCCTAAGCAAACATGATTCGTTAACACAACAAACATAGCATATATGGAAGAAAAAACTCACCCCATCCGCTTGAACAAGTCCATAACAATCTCCAACGGCAACTGCGGCCCAACCGACAACGGCGTTTGGTTCACCCACGGACCAAACTCGAGCATATCCGCAGCCGCAGCGAGCGGTGTCGATTCGACATTGTGGTCGTCTTCTTCCACGCCTGCTAGCTCGCGCGCGGGGTCGAGCTCGCTCATGGTCGCGATGTGTTGTGCGTCTGTGTCGAATGCGGACGAGAGTGGTTCGAAGCTGCAGGGTGTGTTTGGGTGGACCTCACGCCCGCGGCGGGCTTTACCTGTTTTGAGTGTAAGCATGGATGTGGGTAAATGCTGGGTGGGAGCTCACCGATCGCGTAGCTTAGCTCGGTTCGGCCAATGTGACCTAACAGAGTGCGATGGGAGTCTGAAGACACGATAGGAAACCCTTGGACGTCCGTATGTTCTAATTTTTCCTCTTTCAAGACACAAATTAGCCAAGGAACCCTCAACAAAGCATCTAGCGACCTACCAACTTCGCGCAGAGTCATTCCAGTAACAGACATGGTATATAGCTCTTTTTGCATGACACGCGAAACTGTCGAAATATGGGTCCTCAATCGAGCTATGACCAAAAGGATGACACGTACCAGGGATATTGAATGTGTGGTCATCTCGCTCTAGGTAAGGATATCCGTTGAACCGAATCATCTCGTCGGCGATTCCGGTAGTCCCGAAAAAATCGCCCACGGCTTTTGTCACAAGAATTACAATCTGAAGTGCGGTTAATAGCTGAACAACGACGGTAGGAGACAAAAAACTCACCATAGTAGGCAAGATATAAGTAAGAGCGCCAGTAAGCTCAAACATGATTACAACAACGGTTACAGTAATGCGCATAACCCCGCTACACAAAACAAACCCCCGTCAGACTCGCACTGGACAAAAGATATATCAAGAGACATACCTCAAGGCAGCAGCAGCACCCAACAGCGCATACGTTCCAGGAGTAATACACGGTATATCAGGTCGGCACGTCGAAAAGAACGAAGCTGTCGGATAAGTTCTAATACCCACATCTCTGAGCGCCCCGCATAAATGCGAGAAAAGAGAGGCACGCACGTGTACATGGCTTTGACAATAATCCCAATCATCCGACCAAACGTCGCGCCTATTGCCATCGAGGGAACGAAAATACCAGCGGGGACTTTGCTTCCATACGATATAATCACTAGCATAAAGCGAATGACGGTTGCTAGGAAGAGCGAGTTGGCCATTGGCCATTGCGCCCAAGATCTGGCGAATCGCCAATCGTGAGCTCGACCAGAATGCGAGTAACATTCATGCACTTACTGGCAAAGGTTATCATAGTCTCCGCCTCGTTCACATTCTTTAAACAAGATAGCCAGACTCTCCGACATGTCGATTCGCAGGAACCGGTTAAAGTATCCCACAATGGCTGTAATGGTAGCGAGAACGACCGCCTCGGTTACACCGTACCCGACGAGATGTTTTCTTCGGAAAGCCGCGACTTGGAGGTTGAATTTGATCACGAACGCTCCATAGAGACCCTATGCAGAGTTGTTAGGAGGCGTGGAGGCAAGGACGGTAGGGGTGACATACACCGAATATCCCTATGATTATGAAGAATACGATCTCGAAGAAATGCCAGTCTCTGTCGTAGGTGACTTGGAACAATACGAGTTTACCGGTTCGGAAGGGGTTCATCGCCTATAATACGAAGGTTTAGGTAGGACCCACACAAGGCAAGGAGACACATACGGAAAGCGTGACTGTAGCAACCAAGGCACAAAAGAAACTCCGCCACATTGTCTTGATACTAAACGTGTGACTCATTTCCTAATCATTGCAACGTTTGAGTATCAAAATGAAAACAGATCCCAGTGAGACAACACACCTCTATAGAAAACATGACGCCTCCTATAGGAGAACCAAAGGCGACTGCGACCCCCGCGGCAGATGCGGCCGTCAAGATGTCGCGCATCTTACCTTGCCCAAACAAACTCTGGATTAATGCGCGTTTATGGTGTTGGAAAGCGGTGGATTCACCTTGGCTACGTGAGAACCTGCTGAACATTCGCGCTACGACGTTCCCGATGCAGCACGCTACATGGACCGAGGGCCCTTCTTTGCCAACTGCAAGGCCGGAGGCAATCACGAGCGGCTAACAAAGGCAGGTGTCAGTGCTTGCCGTTTTGATTAAAGGGAATCGTGGCGCACTAGCGTCAAACTCTTGATGATCAAGGTTGACAGCCCGAGGTAGCCTTTCATGACAAAGCCGGCCAATATGCATTTTATTTCGGATATCCCAGAGCCCGCGGCGTATTTGGCAAACGAGTCGACAAGGTGGGCCGACACGAGGGAAAATAACATCTGGCGGGAACAAAGATTAGCCAGTGTGTGGGTTCGGGCATAAAACCTACCGCGAGCAACACGTATATCAAATATCGGCCAGGGGCATACGCACTCCACGTCCTCCAAGATGCGCACGCGCTCTCTTCCTCGCCATCTATCTCCCAACAACAAAACTGCTGGTTCAGCCACCACCCGTCAACACAATACCCCCTCTTCAAGTCTGACAACCATTCAGTGATGATGGAGATGAGGGCAGCGTTGATACCAATACAAATCCCTGTTTCGCACGTTCTGTGTCAGTCGGGCTGATCTAGGGCGCAGCTAGTGGGCGCTAAGAAAACACGCACCCGCGATGCTCACAACAAACCAACTTTGGCCCGCGGCAACCATTTTTTGGATCTGCGCCTTCATCCACGACGGGTTGATGTGTCCCTGCGAGTCGCGGAGCGAGGATTGGATATCGCGGGACGTCCTCAGCCGTCTATTACGTTCGAGAATCGAGTCTTGGATCCAGTCTGGGCGTGAAATAACGTGTTTAATGCCAGTAACGGGGGCAATTGAGGTAATTGCCAGCGCGACGCACCGATTGTGGTAAAATCTTCATATCGCCTAAAGGGTCGTCGACACCAGCGGGCCAAGTGACAGCAAGTGAGATACCCACCGTATTTGCTCCAACTCCTCGGCGTCCTGGAGCTGGCGAAAGGCGTCTGCACGCGGAGTATCTTCTAGCCGGATGCCTTCCATGATGGTCGAGCCTCATGCACGCTCAACAAGGGAGTTGCGAGTTGTCGTAGCCACGCTAATTGATGGTGTTGATGAGGGGCCCTGCATCTCGGGCAGGGGCGGTGCTGCCGGGAGCGCCCGAACAAGAAGCGCCGGAATGAATGGCTTCCGAGCTACCCAAAATGTCAGTCTATCCCAATCTTATCCCAGTAGCTTGATTGGCCCTTCTCTAATTTGCGGCCGACATCCGCATCAGCTTCTTGGCGCTCAGGCCTTGGGGCGTGTTGGTGTGCCTCGGGCAGACCAAACAACCCGGACACCATTTAATGGAGTTCTCAAGCCGGTCAAGGGCAGCCGTTGTCTCGCCCTTTCTGCCATCAGGTAGTGTGTGTTGCCCACTCTTTCGACCTCACGACGAGCACCATGTCTCGACGACGTTCGAACCTGTTTATGCACGTCAAGAGTGCGCCCAATCCTGACGCCAAGTTCGTGCGCCACCCAGCATCACGGTGCCCCCACTGACTCTTTTTCAGTCCCGCGCTGTGGGAGCACCGACTCAGACAGTCGCGCCCGATCTCTCGCAATCCTTTCGTGGCTGATGATTCATCCTCGGGCTCGTACGAGGGCACAGGCGTGGAGTCCCCTGGCCCGACGATGCAGCCCGTCAAGTTCGACAGTAGTGCATCCGGCGAGAACAGCCAAGAGGAGCTCCGCATCGACAATACGAACCATGATATCGAATGGGGAGAGCATGCCCCAGAGTGGCTGAACCTCGTGCGCGCTGAACCCCTTCTCTTGCAGCGCTGGGGTACTGACAAGTCTATTAGTTCTACGATTTGGCTTGGACTGCGTCCTTTTCCAGTTTGACGTCGAACAACAAGTTCAAGCAGCCCTGGGTAAGTGTTGACAGCTACTTAATTTTATAGGTGACTGAAATGCGTTCTTAGGACTCGGTTTCGTATATCGTATTTTTCACTATTACGTGGTGGATGTGGACTGCGCAGGTTTTCTACAGTGTTGATTTCTATACCGATGACTGGTGTGCAACTTGGGACCAATCCTTCCAAGTCGGTTACTGACTTTGTTCGAAACGCAGGTTCCACTTGATTGTCGTTTTCCTCCAGCTCATTATCTTCGGAGCCCTGGCTGCCACCACTCGAGGTAATATTATTGAGGCCGAACAACTATACAGTTTCTAATACCTCGCACCAGGATTCGATGTCTCGACCTATATCTTGCACTCCCCAGGTTCGACGCAATGGGAGGATACAGCTATCGAGACCATCACGCCCGATCAGTACAGCAACGAGCGTGTTGCCAAGGTTTCTCTGGTCGCTATCTCGATCGTTCTTGCCCTTAGTCGGTAAGTATACATTCCTTCCTTCCTCGCATATTCAATAAACTCATATCGCGTAGTCTCCTGCTCCTCGTACAACACATCCGGGGTAAGCAATAATTCCAATTTCGCCGCCACCCAACCGACTTATCGTTTTTCCAGTCGCAATCTACGCCAAGTTCACGCACCGGTCCAAACGTTATCCCAAGCGTCTCCTCCTCGTCCCCGCCGCGATGGCCATCTCCACCGCACTCTTTTTCGTCGCGTTCGTCATCACAAAGCGACACGGCGAAGAAGTTACGGGTGCCAAGGTCAAATTCTTCCTGTGGGCTCCTGCCATCGTGCTCGAGGTCGTCGCACATGTGGTCAGGTTCCAGTGGGATATCAATGATGGAATCCGGTTGAGGTCGCATGGGTCGATTACTGGACGCTTGAGCGGTATTACCACTATCATTCTTGGAGAGGCGAGTATGGTTCATAATATTTGTTTTGCTAAGGCTAACACGTTGCGTAGGGTATCAACGCCATTGCAGGGACCTTTTACGCAATCGAAAAAGCCCCAGGTTTCGGCGGACCGACTGGCGCGGGTATCATCTGCTGCGCGATCATCGTCTTTTTCTTGACGTATCTGTACTTTGAGGGTGCTGCGCCTCTCAAATCTGTCCGTCGCCGTGCGGCGTGGGTTATGGCTCATCTTCCGTGGCTCCTCAGTGCTATCCTGCTCCTCGAAGGCAAGTTGTCACTAGGTCTGTAGTATTTATATGGTTGACTGATATCTTTCTTCAGGTGTCAAGAACCAGCTTTTGCTCTCGGTATGTGCACCAGAAGCTGAAACCACACTTGGGATATTAATCGTCTTTAACAGAGCTTTTTGAACTCTGCCTCCTACCTCATCGAGGCCACCACCAGCGTCATTTACCCAGATGGCGACTTTGACCCGGTTGCGTTCAATAATACCATGCGACCCCTCATGCTTAAAGCTGGCATGACATTCGACTCGCAGTGGGCCAAACTTGTTGATCTTATTAGCCAAAATATGACGGCTACGAACGTGACGGACTTGGATGACCAAACACTTGCTGAGATCCAGGGTGTTTGGTATTATCGGCTGGAGATGATGAGTATTCTTAATACTTATATCGTTAGTTTTATCTTTCTTTCTGTGGGGTACCAGGGGCTGATTTTCCGTTGGGCAGAACTTTATGGATAACGAGACGATTACGGACTCGGTTCAGCAGAATATCAACAAGTACCAAAACGACTATGCGTATGTGTACCAGGCAAGTACATTGTTCCATAACCGCTATTTCGACCCCCTCTGATATTCCCGGCTTTAGGATATTTTGTCCGATCAGCCCGATATCTTGTTCGGCGTACGTACCCTCTGAACTTCGTTTGTTGGCGCGTCCTCACCACTTGTGTAGTTTATCTGGGACTTGATCCATGCCAGCGTCAACAACGCACGATACATCATGGGGTTGTGCGGCCTGACTTTTATCTGCCTCGCAACGCTGAACCTCATTCAGTCCTGGCCCCGAGGCAAGTTTGCCCTGCATATATGCGCTTACGTGCTCATCCATTTTTCACAGACCGCTTCCACTGGGCATCAATCATCAGCCGCTATACCATGGGATTCTCCATGGCGTTGCTTGTTTTGATGAATGTCGGTAAATACCAGACGTTCTTCCAGCCCGCTGGTGTGCCGGATAAAGATCGGGCGGCCATATTCAATTGGATCGACGCGTAAGTTGTTTTCGCACTTGGTTATGTTCAGCGTGCCAACGACGAAAAATAGCAACTGGGTCCTTCCAACTATAGCGCTAGCGTACGGGGTTCAGTTCCTGGTTGATACTGTAGGTGCTCCACACACTTGGGCGTTGGTAAATTACTCATGAGTCTTTCAGGCGCTCGTGTATGCAGCAATATGGTTTGGACGCAAGGCTCATCCTTCCGCCGCCGAAAAGGATCGTTAAGGCACATTGTTTCCTCCCCCCGTTTTTATTACTTTTTGTCTTGGTCTTGGGACATCGTGCATCTATCTCATGCGCACCCGGTGTATTTATCTTTACTTACCAGCTCGCAAAAACGTATGGCACTTCACCCTATTGCAACTCGAATTACTCTCGTGACCCAACCAACAGGCTCCACTGCTGGAGGTTTCTGATTTCCTGATATTAAGTGGGCGCTGCCTGAAATTGCTACATTGGTCTATCCAATCTCTGGTCAGGGGGATTGGGCTCGGTAAAGACCAAATCGGGGGCGGCCCGGTGTGGGTTGAAAACGTCCTGTTATATCCAATATATTAAGGACGGGGGTGCGTGCGCTCTCAGCCAGATACGCCATCCTTCATGTTGACGCAACAGCATCCAAACTTTTTTCTCAACATAAGCACCTCGCCGGATCCTGGTGCAAAGTGCGTATGCTAACCGTTCAGAGTGGGGCGGAACTAATTCAGCACTGCGACAGTCCTTCGCTCTGGGAGCATCGTCTCAAGCAAAGACGACCTATTTCTCGAAACCCGTTTGAGCCAGGAAGCTCTAGCTACGGACTCAGGACGATTGATTCGTCCGCATCTCTTCCAACTCGCTGCTCGCTGTGCGAATACGAGGATGGTAAATTGGGCTTCAGCGTTGACGTTGAAAGCGTTAAATCGGGGAGTGTCATTCTCACAAGCAAAAACAACTCGGATCAAGAGTGGGGCGACCAGATCCCGGGTTGGCTCAACCTGGTACGTGCATTTAGTTGCTTGGTTGCACTCAATTTATGGCTACTGTCCATTTTAGTTCTACGATTTGGCTTGGTCTGCCACGTTCTCTAGTCTGACTTCGTAAGTTGGCTTGTGCCGAGCAATGATTCAGTACTAAGTGGATATCCAGCAACGCACAATTTAGGGATCCATGGGTATGGAAAAATGAGTAGTTATTCGACGAGCGTTCGAGCTAACATTGCTGAAATACAGAGTTCAATATCCTATATCGTCTTCTTCGCCACAGCGTGGTGGCTTTGGGTTTCGCATGTTTGCCAATTTCGCCTCACCTTTCCTATCTGTGCCAAATCAATATTCAGATCTTTTACAATGCCGAGTTTTACACTGATGATTGGTAAGTGCGGCCTAGTATACACCAAGAGACTGTCTTGTTCAACAGGGCCAGGTTTCATACGCTATTCACCTTCTTGCAATTGATCCTATTCGGGACCTTGGCTTCCGCAACGCGAGGTAAGAAGGCTCGTTGAAATGACGTATGAAATCCCAACCGTTTTCTTAGGGTTCGATATAACCAACTACATCCTACATTCTCCCGGTTCTGACCACCTGGAACCGTATGACGTTGATACGATAACCCCTGATCGGTACGGTGACGAGCGTCTCGCCGAGATATCTATTCATGTTATTATGGTGTCGATATCTATAAGCCGGTAGGTAGTTGTATGTTGTTGCTAACAACATATAGTATCCTAATTTATCTGGCCGCAGCGCACTGCTACTCGTCCAACATCTACGAGGCTCGTATCCAGATTTATCTACCTCCATGCCTTCTAACATACCAGCTTTTGACCCGTAGTGGCAATCTACGCCGAAATAACATCCAAAACCAAATGTTACCCGCTTAAGCTCTTCATCGTCCCCGTCTCGCTCGTTATTTCCTCAACCTTATTTTTCGCTGCATTCAAGACCACCATGGGCCATTTTGGACAGACGCCTCAAGGCGCTAAGCTTAAGTTTGTCCTTTGGGGTGTTGCAATTTTGGTCGAAGTCGTTGCGCATATAGTCAGGTTTCAGGTGGATTTTGCAGAGGGTGACGGGATTAAGCTCAAGTCGCACCGGTCCATCACTGGGAGGTTAACCGATATCACGACTATTATCCTTGGAGAGGCAAGCTTCCCATTCCTCCTTGCTCGCTAAATGCTTTAACTGGTGCATTCCCAGGGTATGAACGCGATTGCTGGGACGTTCTATGCCATCGAGAAAGCACCTGGGTTTAGCAGTCCTACGGGCTCTGGTATCATATGCTCTGCCCTTATCGTGTTCTTCCTTGGATACTCGTACTTTAACGGCGCCGCACCCTTGAAGTCGGTTCGGCGACGTGCGGCCTGGGTGATGATGCACCTTCCGTGGCTATTGACGGTCATCTTATTGCTCGAAGGTCAGCAAATTTTGGTACCCGCCAGATATGTCTGACGCGTTTGTGCGCGTAGGTGTCAAGAACCAGCTACTGCTCCAGAGCTTCGTGGCCTCTAATGACTACATGGTGGCAAACATCGCTGACAATATCTTTGCTGACCTACCCATGGACCAACTGAGCGCAAAGATGCGGCCCATTCTTCTCCAAGGAGGGATGTCCTACGACGGCGAATACGCAGACCTCATGGACCTAGTCGATAAAAACATCTCGTCCAACCCCGACGCTGACAACCTAACGGACGCTGATATTGATTCGATCTTGGCCGAGATTTTAGGTGTGTGGTATCTTAGGTTGCAATTGAAGGGGACATTTAATACATACACCGTAAGTCGAGGTGATCGGCAGTCTGGCGGCGCTACTGACCAGAGAGATGCAGACGTTTATTGACAACGATTCGATCCCGGATGTGACACAACAGACCATCCGGGAATACGTGGATAACTACAACTACACTCTCGAGGTATGCTCCCGACTTGTAGTATAGGATCAGCACATATATAAATAATTGAGCCATTTTGCACCTCCAGGACTATTACAGCGCACTAGCGACCAATGGCACCATCCATTTTTCTCAGGTACGCAAATATATGCGCTCTTGCATCGTCTTGACACCCACCCTGGCGCGTCGGGCAGATATTGAACGAGCTTGTGTACCCCAGCTTGAATAACATCCGTTATATCATGGTCATGTGTGGTGGAACCTTCATCACTCTCGCCAGTCTGAATCTCATTCAATCTTGGCCACGAGGTATGTCCTACCCTCCTCCCCTCATTCCGCCTCCGATTGAGTGTTTTTCTTTTCGTAGATCGCTTCCATTGGGCTTCCATATTCAGTCGCTATGCAATGGGCACCATCATGCTTTTGCTCTTGTTGCTGAACCTCGGAAAATCCCAGACGTACGAATCGGTGGACACGCCGCAGTCCCAGCGTGCTGGCTTCTTGAGATGGGTTGATGCGTAGGTCGTTTATTTGCCTGTTTTAGAACGAGCTCTGAGCCAGACGTAGGGATATGGTGTTGCCGACCCTTGCGCTAGCGTATATCATTCAGTTTGTTATCGACACGGTGAGCGTTATGTTTGACGGTATGGCGAATTATACGTGGCTCACAGACAGGGTTTTATTTAGATCCTGGTTTATCTAGCTGTAAGGACCTCTCACAAAGCTTTCAAGTCGACTTTGCATACGAGCATCCGTCGGGCTTGAAAGACTGTAATAGAGTATTTTATTGATATGTATCGATGTAAAAAAGCATCAAATCTAAATCCGAGGCCCAAACTCTGACGGAAATAGGAGTTCAAAGACTGAGCCAACCAATGAGCGCAAGAGTCCGGGTGTCCTGGTGGAAAGATGAATAAGCAAGGACCTGTTGAAAGCGCAAGTTGTGAGATACACCGGGAGGTCGCGCAAGGGAGGTGGCAGCAACAACGAAAGATGACGTGTGAGGCCTGATTACCGAGTCAGGTGTAGTGTAGAACAGAGTAGGAACGCGTAGTTGAGACGAAGAAGGTTGCGGTCACATGACCTGGTGTTTTTTTTTTTTTTTTTTTTTGGTATGCATATTTATACTGCTACATGATCGACACGTCAAAACGCAGTGTGGGAGCCCGTAGCTGAAACGCAAGCGAGACAGGACAGGCAGTCGTAAGGGGCCACAAGGGCGGTAGAAACGGGGGTACAACAAGGGGCAGGGTAAATACTAAGTCAGTGTAGTACGGGGCCCAGGGGCAGAGAGTAAGGAGGGCCCTCAATCTTTGGCCGCTTCGAGGATTTAGGTCGTTCGTGGCTACCTGGGCGCGTTTCAGAGGGGGTTTGATGGATCGGCGCCAGGGCAGCGTTCTAGACGCTACTGTTTATTTGATCTTTGTATTTAAGGGTAGATATCAAGGGCAATGTTTGGTGCTATGGGCCGGTGCTTACTGAGGGGGTGTTTGTCAGAGGGGGCGCTTCGCGAGTGTCGATCATTGCGTCCGTCGTAGATCACCAGGGAAAGCTGTAATTATGTATGCATACGGGGCCATAAACACATATATAACAGGTGCTTGCGTCCACCCCTTTTCGCTGCCACTGTTGCTTGCTCTCTTATCCCCATCGCTCAGCTCCGCCTTTGCTTCTTGTCATTGCCTTTCAACCTATGTCGGGCACCCGCGACCAGCTGTACGCGCGCTTCAGTCAACATTTCTCTCACCTCAATAATGATCTCGGTGAAGAGATCGACTTACTAAACGCTTTCTTCGCCCATGATACCGATAACGATGGGTTTCAAGACATTATGCAACACCTACTGGAGCTCCCTAACCTCGAGGATCCAGGCGATTTCTTTCAGCGTTCGTCAAATATAATAAAAAACTTGCAGGGTCGAAGGGCACGCGCCTTGGAAGAAAGCACTCATATAGCCCATGTTTACGAGCTTGGGTTCAAGCTTGCGCCACAGGATATTCCAGCGGCGTGTTATTCGGTATTGTCGTTTGCGATGGAGCCTGGCGAGGATGAGCAGGAGGGCGGAGGGGGATACAGGGAGGGGCGGGGGGGCGACGAGGGTGACGAGGGTGACGAGGGTGACGAGGGCGATGAGGGCGACGAGGGCGACGAGGGCGACGAGGGCGACGAAGGCAGTGAGGGTGGATGCGAGGGTGGGGGCGAGGGCGAGGGTACTGGCCTTGACGGTGAAGGTGATGCGGCATTGGGGAGGCGGCGCAAGCCACGCAAACCTTGTCGACCGTACACTGTTACATGCGCGCTGCGGAAGACAAATTGGTTTGAGTCCTCATTGGAGTGGGAAAACGAACATTTTCGAGTTGTTTATCGGTTAGTGGATGGCTGCAAATTGGTGGTTAATACGGGACTTACCATGCTTGGGTTGTAGTGTGTCAAAAGAGACATTTTGGGGGATGGTTGATATCCTACGATCCAATAAAATCTTTCAGTCCTCGGGTCGGAGCAAACAGCGCCCGGTACATTACCAGCTGGGTGTATTTCTCCTGCGGTATGGTATCACAGGGTCGCATGTGCAGCACCCAAAGCTTCTGACGTCAATCGGCGAGGGGACTGTGATACTATACTGCCGCCGTGTCACTCAAGCGATCCGTGAACACGGTTTACAGTGTGTATCGTGGCCGACAGAGGAGGAGAAAATGGGGATTAAGCTGGGGTTTAAGAAAATGTGTGGTCTTGACGGCATAATTGGGTCACTGGATGGCACGTTATGTGGCCTTGAGACGAAGCCTCGACTAGCAGGAGACTCGTACATTTCAAGGAAGAAGACTTTATCGGTGAGCCAATTCTTTAGACTTTGTGGCGAGATACTTACTTTAATTAATGATAGGTTAATGTTCAGGCTATCACCGATCACAACGGGCAATTTATCGCGTTCCAAAGTGGCTGGGCTGGCTCTAGGCCAGACTGTGCAGTGTGGCCGAACATGTGGGTGTACGCAGAACGAGACCGACTATTTTCAGACGGCGAGTTTCTTCTCGCTGATGGAGGTACGTTAGTATTGTACCCAAGGTCGGTAATACTGGCATGCTTACTTGCTACCAGGATATCCCGTCAGCCCATATGTGTTGATCCCGTTCGCTTGGAATGAGTTGAACATCGATGGGAGGCGGAGAGGCAAGTTTAATCACAAGATCTCGGGTGCACGCATCGTGGTTGAGTGGGTGTTTGGGCGACTCAAGGCACGTTTTCCTGCATTGAAAAAGTTAGGCGCGGTTAAGGACATGAAGGACATTTACCACGCCATCGAGGCGATGATGGTCGTTCATAACATGTGCTTCCAACTTGGAGATGCCCCTGACGATTTGCGCGCGCAAAATGACGAGGACGATGGACTGGATGACCCGGGAGAAGACCCACTGCACGTGTTGGCGGATGAGCATGATGAAACGGATCAGCGGGGTGCAAACTTACTCCGTGCCGGGCGAGCATTCCGTGAGAAGTGTCTTGCCATCATCTGCCCATCGTAGATACCGTGAGGTAGGTAGTGCTTATAGGACAGTCAGACAAAGCTGTGTATATAAATAATATTCATTCACGTGTCGGATTGGATGAATATGGACATGTTTCCAAGAAATGTCAACAGTCAAATCGTTGACAAACACCGGAGAATAGATTATCTAGGTACGTGTCGGTTAGAATGATAAGTGAGATGCGTATAAGATTGTCTGAAAACTCACCGGATACAGCACGCGGTGGCACTACGCTCAGGGGTGAGTCCGTGCACAGAAGAAAAAACTTGCTTAAAACTTTGGCCCAGCCAATTCAGTATTCATCATAAAGCGATCCTTCATCATCGTCGTCCTCGATACCCACACCTGCGTTCGTCACCCCCTCCATCACGTCCACTCCCCCGCCGGGGGTTGCTAGCCCTATCATCCCAATGTCGTGACCCATTTAATAATGATGGGTCACAACTGGATTCGAACCGACGACCTTTACGTAATCAGTCACATGACCCAGTACTGTACAGACCTTTACACCATACGTTCTGTACCGTACCGTACCGGCGCTTAATTAAGCGCCCGGCGCTGCGGTACAGAACTTCACTCCTTACGTTCTGTACCGTACCGTACCAGCGCTTAACGATGCTTACTAAAGCACACGTGACTAATGACCTCGCGCGCG
>WSTK01000756.1:0-15617 GCA_019616945.1 Ceratobasidium sp. 414 | reverse complement strand
AAGACATTTCAAAACATTTCAAGTCAACAAGGTGTATATTTCAAGATGGTTCATAACACATGGCTATATTTTAATGACTTTCAACATCTTTTAAATTGTTCCAAAAGACAGTAATGAAACATGGAAGGTATTTGAGGCACTATAATTACATATTTATTCTCTAAAGACGTTCTGAGGAAAATCCGCTTTTCCAGATGAACAAGCTCAGAGTGGATTACATCAAAGGATTTGATAGGTGGACAGCAGATAAAGTGTATGTACATAGCATCATATTTCTAATTTGCTGTGGCTTACCCTCTTCAGTGCTGATGGTGCTTGGCTGTTGGCTTCTTAGACGAATGCAGTGATGCGGTAAAGCCTTCACTATAGCAGACTCTTCAGAGTAGCACACCCAGGAGATGAAGTAGAACGTAGTCAAATTGGGTTTGAGACAGATGAGAGTCTGGCTCTCCAGAGACCTCTCTTATATACATGTGGAGGTGAGTGAGTCATACATGAGCGAGCCAATCAGAATACATCATGAGTCATACAGCCAAGTGTCTTCATAATCGGGCAAGTCAGAGGTGTCCACGTGTAGCAGAGGAGACCACAAAGGAACAACATGATCAACATGACAGGAAGTAGTAACTGTGGTAACCGTGACAATGATATCCCCATGGAACATCGGACAGAAGAAAGAAGTGTTTAAACCAAGCTTATGGAACTCACTGTTGGCGACTCTGGGGTCGAATCCCAACATTGGCGCTGCTTGATTCTGGATGGGCATGCCTCGCATGTCTCATTTGATTTTCTCGATTATGCACTACAGGCTCACATCATTGTCATTGGCCTACCTAGCCACACAACCGACTTTCTCCAACCCTTAGACCGGGTGATATTTTGTGTTCTACAGCGCTGTTATAGCCAGGCAGTACAGGAGCATATGCGGAAAATGCTGACTGTGACCAAAAACAATTTTAGCCAGTGAGTTTACAAGCACAGATCACTTCTATTATATGCTCAATCCTCCTCTTCAGGCTATTACACGAGGCTCGAGAGCGGACTTATACCGAGGAGCATATCCTTTCAGCTTTTGAAGCCACTGGGATCTCCCCTTTCAACGCTTACCGGACAACTGTGATGCAAGATTTTTTAGGCGAAATTCGACGGCAGCACCAGCTAAAAATCAACCCACCTGCAGCACTCGAACCAGAGTTGTCGTTGTTGCGGCGTCAAGACCACAGACAAATTGTTGACAATCTATACAGACTAGTTGCCGATCCATCAGCGGAGCCCGATAGGCTGAGAGCTGGCCTCGATGCTGCTTTAAAGCTTTATGAAGGGTCCGAAGCTCGAGGCGTTGTCCTGGAGAGTCAACTCACGCAAATGCGTGAAGCAGAACACCAAAGGCAAACAAAAAAGCAACGAGGAGGTTGGGTTGGACGAGCTCGAGTCTATGAGCAAAATGAGGTCGAAGTGATACGTGAGCAGGAGGGAGCACGTGCGGAGCGTTTGGCAAACCGTGGACGGGGGCGAGGAAGAGGGCGAGGAAGGGGAAGAGGAAGCGGGCGAGGGCGAGGACAGGGGAGCTCCAGCAAAGCCACAAACGTTTCTGGAGGTGAGCATAGGATGTTTTTCCGGTCGTGTAGTGTGTATACTGAAAAAATGACGTTAGAAAACTCACCCGAAGAGTCACAGACTGAGGGGGAGACTTCTTCCTAATATACACACCTATAAGCTCTGTATTTTCATTATTGTGTGGCTAACAATAGCCCACCCCGCTGTAATCTACATACTCGGTTACATCTATGACGCTTACGGGCTATACTAAGTCGTATTTCAGGCAAGAACCGCGACTGTCCCACTTCCGGGGGTTGGCCCACTTCCCGGGCGCTTACGGTATGGTAAGTTTTTATGGCATGCGTGTCCGTCGGTATGACTGGCTTACTCGACGAGACGGTGGTCGCAGGTGCATTGCCTCTCATCGCGCCCAACCTGCACACGGGGAGTCAGATCTCGGCTGTTGCGCAGCTCACTTCATATTCGTCTTTTCTAGCCGCCATCTTCTTCCCCGGGAACCGCATTCTCTCGCTCAGACATTTACTCAAATCATCGTGTTTCGTGTCATTGTAGGCATGTACCAGGGCGTACTTGGATCGAGCGTTGCGCGCTCACACAAAACTAGTTCAAGCTATGTTCCCCGGTAGCTCAGCATAAGCTGGGATGATTCAGAGTGCCCCTGGAAAAGTGGACATGCGATCGGGACTCGTTATGGGAGGCGTATCTTCCATCGGATCCGTTCTTTGGTAACGGAAGGGACAATTCCGAGCTTATGTCATGTGAGCGTCCGTTACATTTTGGTGACTGCAGTCTGGTCTCACGTTTTTAACGCAGTGTATATATTCATCCGAGTAGCCGTCGACGTTTATGCAGCAATCATCCATAGTCCCGTTCTCGCGTAGATGGCTGTCGACTCTGCGATAAGGTACGGTTGGTACTGGGCCTAATGTCTAGATTAAGTATCAAGCAACAAGACCCTCTTAATTGCGTTGGGTGAACCGAGCATCTTATTTGAGAGAGTTTCGCGGTGCTGATATCACGTGACAGAAGACCAGGTGTACTTGTCTACCACCTGCGAATTTCTCCTACTCTTGCCTTTGGGTGCTGCAGTAAACAAAATAGCCCACCCTCGGCCCACTCCCGGTGGCCTGGAGAGTCTTCGTGCGGACATGCTTTCCTCCGATCTTGCAACGATGGAACTTGGACTGCTTCTCGAACCTCGGTTATAGCTGGGTCAGATGCGCTGCTTGCGCTGGTTTGTTATGGGTCGTTCCAGTAGTCTGGCAGCCAAGAAATATAATATTTCCGCTTCACCCCGAAAATCCTTCCGGTCGGTCCACTACGCCGGTGACGGGCCTCGATGCTCGGAGCCACTGTAACGCCCACGGCCCCCAAAATCATGCTGGTCCAGACTTATGTATTTTCCGAGGCTCTGACAGATGGAATATGAAGCTAGCCTATCGACTGCCGCTTGATGTGAACAATTCTTTGATCCAATCCTGCAATCGAATTCCTACCTGGATCAACCGCATGATTTGAATGCTCTCGTGGAGCCAGTGTCTCCAGCTCCGCCACTCACACGCACATGCTCTGTTTGAATGGTAACTGGCCCAGTCGCCGAGGCTTTTTGTACGTCATGCTCGCGACCCGCTGCATCGGATGTAAGCCAGTGGTGCGGGCGCGCGTAACACATTCATCGGCTATCGGCTAGTTCACCATGTGGCGTGGTGACCCTAGTTACTTCGCTGGAACGTGTGAGCCCACCAGTATAAACAGTTTGGCAACGCCGGGGTGTTTTGCTTAAAAGCTGGGACGTGGTTGTGAATACCGCGTGAACTTGGGCATCCAACAATGTCGAACGCTCAGAATGTGTTCTCCGGAAAAAACGCTCTTGTTGACTACTACAACCCGGACTGCAATCCTCCCCTACCTGTGAGTGTATTCTGCTGGTTGTGCCATAGCATACTTAAACACTGCTATTCGTTCGTGTTATTGCAGTTGGTCGAGCTTCCTGAACATCCGTTTGTCACGGACGGTGTGCGCATTTATGCAAAGATAATGACCGCTCTCCCGGCCGGGAACGTCAAGGCGCTGCCGGGCAAGTGTAGGCTTCCTGGTCCATACCTAATTTCTGACGCAAAACCTTAGCCTTGAACATGTTGTTGAGGGGTCGAGAGGAGGGATTGATTACCACCGACACCCGCAAGATCGTCGAGTACAGCTCTGGGAATACGGTCATCTCGCTGGCCATTATTGCCAAAATCTTGGGCATCGGTACTACCTGCGCTTATATCTCGAATAAAACGTCCCAGGCAAAAATCAACTTGCTGAGATTCTTCGTCAGTGTATTACGTTCTTTGTTGCGTGAATGAGTTGCTGACGGTTTGATATAGGGTCTTGAGCTGTACTTGCTTTCGATGCTTAGTTGCATGGAGCGCTAATTTTGCCTCACATTCTAGGACCCTATTTGGAGGGCCAGCGCAAGTTGAGCCTGCGGACGTCAACGGAGGCATTTTTGCGGCGGTCAAGGACGGCCACGAACGGCCTGACCATTACTGCCCAGGGCAATACTCGAACCCACAGGTGCGAGGTCGTGGTCCCTTCGCTCCGTAATTTGCTCAATCAAATGCGCCCGCTCGCATACGTAGAACTCTGAGGCACATATGCGTTGGACAGGTCCGCAGCTCCTAGCGCAGCTGCCCAATATTTCCGTATTTGCTGCCGCCGTAGGAACATCTGGTAAGATCTACACCCCTACCGCTCGCTAGGCCCAACCCTGACGAGGCTGTTGAATAGGCACGATGACCGGGACGGGAGCATTCTTGAAGAGCAAGCGGCCCGAATTGGTGAACCTGGGGTATGTGGATGTCGCCTCGAGGGGGTGCAGCCTGGATCCTAACACTAACGTACTTCGATTAGCGTGTTTACAGCACCCCGAGATCGGTATATATTCACTTTTGTTATTTATTTCACGCTTTTCCCTTATCACGTTCGGCTAGTGTTCCGGGACCTCGTCCGATCGACCTGATTCAGTCCGTGGATCTGCCTTGGCGCGAGGTGATTGATTGCAGCGAACACGTCGACTCGTACTCGGCTTATAAGGCTAGCCTCGAACTGTGCCGGATTGGACTGCTCGGCGGGCCAAGCTCCGGCCTGACTTACGTCGGCCTACTGAAGTATTTGCAGAAGCAGAAAGATATCGATGGGCTAAACAAGCTGAGGGATAGTTGTGGAAACATTTCATGTGAGGATGGGTTCGCCCTGTTCCGCCCGAAATTTCTTACGATTTAAGGACTAGGCGCATTCATCGTCTGCGACTTGCCGTACCAGTACATCGGCGAGTACATGTCCAATCTGGGAGAAAGCGCTTTCCCCCCGATCCACAACGCAGAGTTGCTCAGCGTCGATAAATATCCGTACGGCGTGGACTGGAAGATATCTGCGAAAAGCGCTCAGCGCAAAGTTAGCTCCTACCGTACACCAATGACACTGCCCCCGTCGCCGACTCGGTCTGAAGCGTCGACGGACGAAGAAGACAAGCCGGTGGTAGTGATCGACCTGCGCGAAATTGGCTCGTTGCCAGTTCTGCGTGGGTTGAACGTGCAACACTTTCCAGTCTGCTCGGAATTATCACCCAACCCGTTCTCAGATCCTTCGACGCTAGTGTACGAATGGGAATTAATGGATTCGCATCTTGGAACGGCCGAAATGGGGTCGCTAGGGAGGGATTTGAAGGGGAAATCCGTGATCCTGGTTTGCTACGAGGGTCATACATCGAGTATTGGTGCGAGTGTGTTAAGGAGCCGTGGAGTGGAAGCATACTGGGTTGATGGCGGGGTGCGCGCATGGGGTCAAATGGGTAAACAGTGAAGCCTTTATCAATGTGATTTTCTGTGCATGCACCTCTGGTTGGTAAATTTAAACTCAATCCGTTTGGGAGGGCAAAGATCTGCGCGTTGCGCAGGATTGAATTGGATTTGTCCTAGTCATCAGAAGTCCATCGTTGGGAATAACATGATGTGATTGCGCCTCGCAATGTCCGGGACCTGACAAGCGCGAGATGCATGTGGAATATGACAGTTATCCGAGTGCCGAAGCAGCACAGCTTGACCACCGCAACGCTGTTCTCTTAGTACGACGGTGAATTTACTAGGAGGCATTCGGTACAGGACGGGGCAGAGGCGGGATGTGTAATTGTTTGTGACGGAGACCAGCCGATCGATCGATCATTCGTTCCAAATATATTTTCCTACATCGGGTAACTATTCCCATATGGCGCAAATGGCCTCTAGCTGCTGCCTATTTCCGTCGCGCAGCCAATCGAAATGTGTCATAGAGTAGATAGTTGCGTCCTCAATCAGCCGACCTGTCCCGTCAGCTGCCACCTGGAAGTGCTCGTAAGGATACCCTTCATATGCGTCAGAAACCTCGTAGCATCTGGCGATAAAATCAGGTTGGATCGGCCCTAATATCTCAAGAGGACTTAACCTCATCGGTCCCTCAAGCTTGAACCCCATCTTCTCTGTAACGCGAGCCGATTTAGGGTTTGCTACCGAGTTCCGCCATGCACAGCGCACGAAGCCGCAGCCGCCTTCGGAGATCGGGTTGAGGACATGCGACAGGAGCAAATACGTTGCGTGGTAGAGGACATATGTGCCTCGGAATTTGGGAAACACCTTCACAGACATGGCGCGGATGTCAAGCGTGGCTTGGTCGGGAGAGCATCCTAGTCTAGGTAAATAATTTAGGCTGTAACGTCTCGCTGTGGACACGAAGCGACTCACGCATATGTACCTGCAAGTTCACCTGAGCTCTTGTCCATGATAGCAAAATGGAGAACATTGGGTCTTCGACGCTGCTTCTCGAGGTAGACATAGGTTTCACGTTTGGTAGCTGGGCGACCCAGGCGATGAGATTCAGAATAATAGCCGAGGCAAAACGGGCTCACTATAGGGTCTACCGTACGGGAATGGATAGAAAAACACGTCGGGGCCACCATGGCTCTTCATGAACTCCTCAGCCAAACGTTCGCCGTGGATAGATGGCTATGGACGGGGGGTGTACGGAAAATAGACTCAGCAAAAATGCCTCAAGCTGGGTTCTACTTACAATCAAAGGTTCAACCCGGACGAGGACCGTCTCGAGAGGATTAACAGGCACAGGTATAATGCTGTTGAGGTCGTACTCTTCAGGTGGAGTATTCTCAAATAGTGGTTCAGTGTCTTTGACTGGAGGACGGGATGGGGGGAGAGTCTGGGAGTTGAGGTACTTGATCATGGTGACTGTGTTGGGACGCTCGGTTAGGTGGAGCAAGCGTGGGCTGCTGCTCTCGATCTTTATGCCAGCACACCAAGATCACAAGGTACTGTAACAACCGAGGGCAGAACGGTATTAGATTGCAGGAAAATCACATATGGCTTCGTCCATGCGAGCAAGCCTTCCGAGCCAATTCGAATCACTCGGCCTAACCACCATTGTTTCTTTTTTGGTTTTATCAGCGTGGTGATATGCGTCCGCACCGTGCCAGTTGGTTGGATGAGAACGCAGTCAACTCTGGGTCGACTTGGCAGAATTTGGAGTGGAGCCCAGAAGCCTGGGCGCTTGGCTTCCGGGACTCATGACACCTTGAGAAGAGCTGCTGTCAACCATCATCACCGACACACGTGGGGGGACAGACTGCGCGCCCTCAGCTTTGCGGAACTACTCGACCGCGGCTCGGCGACGTGATCCGGGTGGATGTCGAGCTGGAGTGGGGTCATCGATATTCTCACCACCGCCAACAAGCCCAGGCACTTTACAATGTGTTTGGCCAAGTAAGCATTTTGTTTTTGTTTGAGCAGATCCCGCAATTTTTGCTCAAATTGGGCTTCAGATATAAAGATATATACTTCAACGGTGTGCTATCCCGTAGTTTTCTTTTTTATATTGTTTAGTGTCGCGACCGAAACAACTCCATTCGCAAAAATAGCTCATGCTCATCCTACAAGCTGTCTCTTTTGCGGAATCGGGTACGTTTGCGGTGAGTGCAAATATGTTTTCAACACCAATTCAAGCCCCTCCGTTTAGTTGACCTGTCCAGCCTTCAGCTTTGCTTGGGTACAGGCCGTCGCGGTCAAGCGCACGGGCGAATTGATAATACGCGGAGGGTTGAGTCGCCGAGAGTCGATTCCTGTTCCTAAGATCTCTGATGTCTTGCCAGCGTCGACGGCATTAATATGCTAGGAGGTGGTGTGGATGAATTTTCCGATCGTTCACCAAACTTACACATGTTCTTCGTTATTCTAGCTGCTTGTGGTTTTTTGAGCGGAGTAACATACCCAGCGCAACCTCGACTGGATTGCTGCAGGCGCCAACGCCGAAGGTGCACTCAGTCTCGAAACATCGGCTTGTCGTGATGGAACGTATGAAGACCAGGCAGGTGCGGTCTGAATGTGGGTAGAATGCAGTGAGGTGAATCAACATATTCCCAAACTACGGCGCCGAACCTGATTCGTATTCACACTACCTCAGTTTTGAGTCGGCTCGCGCCCACTGTGCCATTGCTGGCGGCCTTAATACCTTCGCCTTATCGTATGCATCGCGCACAGGTTGAGTGAACTTCAACATATCGTTTTGCTCCGTGGTGCTGACGCCAGAATAATTGTCAGTGGGCAGGATCGACTCGTGCTCGCTGAATACCTTTTCCGGCGATGGGTGGGTGCTTTGAATATTGGTCTAGGCCGCACCGCGCTCCCTGTAGCCTGATGGTGCCGCTTAGGGTACGAAGGCGTGGAGTCACATCCCATCTGCATGCTCGTAGCCGCGGCACGACCCTTATCGCCTGGTGGTCCTCGTGACCTGTGACCTAGGTACATTTATATGCACCTTCGACCGTCGAAGGAACTCCGCCGTACTTCCCAATACGCTGAATCGCTAAACGCTCCCATGGCGAATTATAACAGGTGAGCTCTCAAGGATCCCATCTTAATTTTTTAACTCATGATATTTCAAAGTAGTAAAATGGACGTGAAGCTGTTGTGCGAAACTGCCTCAGGACTTTCAAGCACATCCGAGACCCTAGCCGAGGCCAGCCCCGGCCCCTCGGCCTGTGCCTCTGTCGAACTCGGCGAGAAACATGAACAGCACGAGTTCGGGTCTCTTAGCAAGCCCACAAGTAGCGAGATACTGGCAGAGACCCGCGAGTCCCCTCATTTTTTGATCCCTGACCGAGGTAGGAGAATTTCCACCGTACCTTGAAGGCATGTTTATCGGGTGATATGTATAGGACGCCTGTTTGTCAACATCATTAAACAAGACGGTTTCACATTTCTGTCTCGGTCGAGCATCTTCTCGCGGAACCGTAAACAGTCGAGTATGTTGACAGGCCATGTCCGGCTCTAGTGTTTTGCTGTCTTCCAATAATTAATTATTGAAATGGAGCGGCTGCGCGTATAGCGAGTGGGCACCATCTGTACCGATGGTTCCAGTCATTGGGGTGTACTATCCGTTGGAACTTTTATGCGTGGATTGAATAAAACATAGCTGAGCGTAAGATCTCTAAAGTTTTAACTTGAGTCCTACTTATGTATTTCAAGCTCGAGTACGAACCAGACAGGGGGCGTCGATTGAAACGCCATGACCACAATACATGATAAACGACATAGGAAGGAGTGCCACCTGGCGAGCGCAAGACAAATCCAAGAGCACATCTCGGCACACAAGAAATATACACTACATGCGTTTTTGCATTCTCAACAGCACGCTCCGGCGCGAGCCGCCTCATTAGAAACCTCAACTGGCGCAAAGTTCAGCGTGTCCGTCCCAAAAATAATATAGCCCGCCGTTCCGCCACTAGGAACAAGATTAGGAAAGTTATGCGTATATAGGGTAGAGCGTCCACTTACAGGAATATCGCAAATATCGCGAAACCACTGAGGATGAGACCCAGGAGGTCAGGTGTGCGCTTCCAGTATTATCATGTGGAATAGACCTACTTGAAGCTCATAGCGATGAGCATGAGTATATATGCCGCGCTGAACTGGACACCGTAAAAGGCCCCACGAACGAGTTGTTCCTTAAGCGTGGGACGCAGTGACCCGCTGAGATTGATGAATAAGTGGGGTTAACTTGAATCCATCGTTCAAAGCACTCACCCGCCGGTACCTTTGTTCGAGGTGGCATGCTTAGCGGACAGCATACGATCGTAGTTGCGAGCTGCGCGACGTGTGCCTTCGATGAGAAAGGCCATGAGGAATATGCTAATGATCGAGAAAGCAAATCCGACTTTACGCTAAATTAGCTCATGGAGTTCGTTCCGGTTCAGCGAGCTAATCTACCTTCGGTCCTGACATGCCACTGTTCAGAGATAAAACATGCGTCGAATATCTCCCAGGTCCACAGCTATGGGTGTAGTGATTGAGCGAATATTGCGCGACTGGTCAAGGAGACGTTATACCATTTTCATCTAGACGAAAGGAACAACATAAGAGACTGTGCTGAAAACCAGGTGTAAAGTGCAACTCACTGAGCACATGTGTGGAAAGCTCGAGTCGGTTTGGTTGGATGAGCCCGAACTACCCATACCAGGCATGTCCATGCGAGGGTGAATACGAGGGAGCATGTTGTGGGGTAAAGGTGAGAGTGGCCGTTGGGTTCTTGCTTGCTTTTATAAGTTCACGAAAGGGGGCCGGGGGCGAGAGCTCGTTCTGAAAGGAGAACGTAAACGCGCGGGCGTCGCCAGGGGCCAAGTTTGGCAAACCACAAATATAGACTAGGGGTTGTCATTCCAAATACTAGTTCATTCACAGGCTCCCAAAGCCAGTCCTTCGGGGTAGCTATCGTCACAGGACCCCGGGTATCGCCTCCCCGGTTGGGCAGCACAAACAGCTCCCGCGCTTGAGGCATTTTAGCGCCGGAGGCGGCAATCGTGCGTTGGTCGGTGTTACAGTGAACAAATGTGACGCACGCTACTACTAATCCTGAATGGCTGGAATATGGAGGGGACGCTCGGTGTTCCCCTGTAGCACCGTAGGGTTCTACCCGCTTGATTTGAGAAAAGCAGAGCATCAATCGGAAAAGCAAGAACTGTCATGTGCGGGCTGGTCTCCTGAGGCGCATGCTCGCGCTTCTAGATCCTAAGACTAGGGTCGGCTCCATCCCACAACCTGAACATCACGGCATTCGCCCGAACCGTCCGAGTAAAGGGCACGATACGTCCGAGGGGCCTTTTAAGTATGAGGTCCAGTCGCTAGATTATCCGCCCAAGAGACCTCCCTCCCTTCAGCTGCGTCCTATCCCTGTTTTACGCCTGCAGTTATGTTCCAACTCCAGTGTGGTGAGTCGTGCAATGGAGTCATCGACGCATGGAAACTGCCATGCACGCCGCCGATGAAGCAACACCATCACGCCATCTGTAAGTTTGGGGCCCCTGATCAATAAAACCTCTGCTTAACTCATTAATCATAGCGCGTGTTCTTGCCGACTGCCAAGCTTCGTACGAGCCATACCTACAGAGTGTAGCCTACTGTCTCAAGACTCGCTGTTTCGACGAGCCCTGGCATGAGGTAGAGCACTATTGGTCATGGCTCCAGGGCGATAGGAATTCAAAATGGCCGGCTCTACTTGACGTTGTGCCAGCGGCAGAGCCACCACTTGCGCCGGTGGGGATGAAAACGCTCAACCAAACTATGCGCGTCCGCGACGAGGCGTATAACTTTGACTATGCAACCGCCCAAGCGTTTGCTTGGAACGAACGTTGGCACGAGCGCATGTCGTGAGCGAAATGGTCACTCAAACATCTTCTCGGCTAATTAGGTATCCCTTGTCCCCCAGTTACATCCTGGTCTTCGTCCTACTTGGTGTACTCATGATTGGGGCCATACCCAAGCTGGCCCGCTCCACGCTTCGCCGACCCTATAGCCAAACCTCGCTTCGCTCCTCTAGGTTTGCTACCCTGGCACAGAAATATTTTATTATGCCTGCCCTGTTTAATGGCGCTCAACGTACCCCGGTTCGCGGTGGATTCGGTTATTTGCCCTCTCGTCTCATGCTGGCCTTCCTGGGCTTTTTTATTGTCGTAACGGCCATCGCAAACTCAGTCCCATATAAATCTGTTCAGCCAAACAACTGGGCAATCAACCGGCGCCAGGAGATGATGGGTTTTGTGGCGAACAGGGCGGGGCTTATATCGTTTGCACTCGTCCCCTTGACTATATTGTTATCAGCAAGGTATGTACGTCTTTCTAACACGATGAAGGAAATTCATGAACGATAAAATGTAGGAATAACCCGCTGTTATGGATCACTGGCTGGAGCGCGACGACGATGATCACGCTGCATCGGTGGATCGGTAAGCGCATGCATGCATGATTAGACATGTTTGAAAAAATCTAAACGTATCTCTAAATCATAGCACGGATGTGCGCCTTCCAAGCAGTCATACATAGTGTAGGATGGACGGTGCAGTGGTACTGGGACGAAGGGGACTGGAGCGAGTTCATGTCGGAGGGAGCGATGCCATATATGCAGTGGGGTGAGTCGGCAATTCAACCAAAACTGGGCCAGTTCTGACCTTCAGTCCATACACAGGGTTTGTCGCTACCGTAGTTGTATGTCTCATGGTTGGATTCGCTGCCCTCCCACTTCGGCGCTGGTCGTATGAGATATTCCTCGTCCTTCATATGCTCTTCGCTGTCTTCTTAATCGCGGGATGTTACTATCACATGGTCTTCCGGTTCAACTGGCGATATGGGTATCTCAATTGGATGTAAGTCGAAATCAGGGTTTGACGGGATACTCGAGCTAATTTGCATTTTATACTCCAAGTTATGTGGGAATCGGTATCTGGGTTGCCGACCGCTCAATCCGACTTATCTCAATCTGGAGAAATGGACTTCAGGGAAGCCTCGGACGTAGTAAGTTTTACATAATAATTAATTTCAAAGAATTCTTACATGCCATCAGCGAGCGGTTCCGCGACAGCGGAGCTCGTTCCCAACTCGGTACAAAATATCATCAAGCTCACAGTCTTCCCTCGTCTAGAACCCGAGCTTGTCAAGCCCGGAACACATTATTTCGCCTACTTCCCCACTGTACAACCTCGCCGTCCGTGGGAGAATCATCCATTCTCGGTCGCTACTTGGGTATTGTCCGAAGCACAACCGGGTTCCTCTGATTCAATCGACAAGGGCGCCACGTCCAATGGTAGCGATATCGAAAAAGCTAGATGGGAGACGCAACCGGTCGTCCAGCCGTGCATCACAATGCTTGTCAAGCCTCATTCCGGCTCAACTCAGACGTTGCTAGACCATCTCCTGACCGCAGGTGGGACGACAAGCGTACCAATCTTACTCGAAGGTCCATACGGCGAGCCGCATCCATTGCACCTGTACGACAACGTTGTGCTCATAGCCGGAGGGATCGGTATCACCCCAGCGCTTGCGTATGCTCAGGACCTTAACTCTCGCGGCCGGCACGTCACGCTTGTCTGGGCCTCGCGCGATGCAGGACTCATCAAGTCCGTGCGATCCATGCTTCCCAAAAATGTCGATGTCAAGATTTATTACACCGGCGTAGGCGAAGGAGAGGCATTGGTGGGGGGCGTTCCGGATCTGCGTCCGAATGTGGGCAGGGTGGTGCACGACCATATTCAAATGGACCACGCTGGACGGACGGCGTTTTTCGTGTGTGGACCACCAGAGATGGTAGACCAGGTTCGCACAGCGTGCGTTGATTGTCTTGGAGACGATGTCCCTGTAGATAAGATAGGTTTCTATGAAGAGTGTTTCTCGTGGTAAGATGGCGATTTTGAATGATTAGAAAGTACAATACGATTTTATAGTTGTTAGCATAACGGTTTCCAGAGTTTGCAAATACACACCAAAAGTCCGTGTTAGAGCCATCAAGTTCAGAGCAAAAAACGATGACACCGTATTTTGCAAATCAGGGTCTGCTCGAGGCGGCTTGGTCCTGACCAGCACCAACCTAAGCCAGCTGACAGGCGCCTTGGTGTTGCCATAAATCCGGAGGCCTGCACCGCACGGCGCGCCGCCTTCAGAGAGGTCGATATACGTGGCTACGCTCACGGGACAGGCTCACCAAGCCGACCGTGTTCTTCCCCCTCACAAAAGGCAGTGTATGTTGCGAAGCAGCAACATGTTCATAAATATGCCCGATGATTGCGAGCTCATCATCGCCCACAATGTCCGCCACCAAACACTTTTGCTGCTGTCTCCCTCAACGCTTTGTGGTTTTCGTCCACTGTTTCTTGCTATTTGTTTGGGGGCGGAATAGACAGGTTGAGTCAGTGGTACATGCAGTCCAGTACGATTGTTTCCTCAGCAAGGCTGCCACCTGACGGCTCATGCGACATTTTTAGACCCAAAGGCAAGGGATACCTCCTTCGTTGGGAGGTGGTTGGCAAATCAGGGTCTTCATGATCAAACACAACACTCCCACCTCGGTCCCTTTGTGACCTTGCCAACAGCGCTGGCAGTTGGGCTCTTGAACTTCAGACTTTCTTCTCAGATTTACTATTATTGGTGAGCAGACATGATGTTCAGGGTATTCCGCATCGCCGCTAACCTCGGGGACTGCATTACAGGCGAGGCCACCTGAGCAAATCGTGCTTGCCTCATCAGTTAACCCAGAAGCCGTGTTCGTGCCCGTATGCCAGTCATGTCTTCCTCTTTCTCGCCTATCCCAGGCGAAGAGCATTCCCAACATACTATCGGTGTCGAGTTTACGAGTAGCTGATAAATAAAGTGGAGAAACAGGTGAAGCTCCAGGTACGCGGCTTTGGTCCTGTATCGCACAGTTAATATATCGGTAAATACAGGTTATGGAATACGGTTGGCCGAGAACGGTTCTGTATTGTGCTAAGGAGTTGCTACCAAGGTGCTGCAGCTGCGTTGTGTGTTTATGGCATTACCCCGGATTTTCCGGAGGCGATTCTGGGCGATTTGGGGCACTCAGGAAAAACCCGAGGTGAAATTAAACCGGGGGGTGGGTTAATGGTGAAATTAACCCTCATTTCGCCCCATTTAACCGTGCAATAACACGAGGGTAAATAAGCCTGGAAGTGAAATATAACATGTAAATCTTAATACTACATTACACCTGGGATGAAAGGACAAAGAAGTGTGGGCGCGAGAGCAGGTTAGATACTTGGGACAAACACAAAACAGTTGGAAAATATATATATATTTATTGGATGACGTTGCACACTGACAATGGGGTGGGTGCAGGTAAAGGACTATTCAAAACATCAGGAGAGCAAAGCTGAAAACTCCCTCCCAACTTTAAAAACGACGCTGGTGGCACTGTGTTGATGACCAGAGCATGTGCCGGAGTGTTCAAGTTGGCTCTGCCAAATACGCCAGAGCTCCGGGGTGCCTGAGAGTGCTCCAGATTTGGGGGGGTGGCTCCATGTCATGACCCACTGATGTCATAACCCATTATTTAACAAACCTTGACTTCACAAAGTCATGTGACTGAACCAACTATTTGGAGTCACATGACTGACCACTGATTCAAGTCACGTGACTGACCACTGATTATTCTCTCCTTAGGAAATCAGTGGTCAGGGCCAGGGTAGAATGACTAAGCATACTCATGTGACCCTCGGACCCAGAGCGGCTCCTATAAGATTCGGAGCCACAACAAACCTAGTGGACTTTACACGTGATCCAATAACAAACACAGGTGACATCCCGAGACTGCCCAATGATAGCTCGTCACCACACATGACCAGCTGCAGACTGCGCTCACAGATGACTCAGTGAATGACTAGGGTATATAAAGAGGGGTAAAGTCATCTGGTGGCTCCAGATTGCTTTACCTCATCCACCACTGGACTCGACTAGCATACCTACCAATACTTAACTAGCACTTCAATAAATATAACATTAATTACAACTATACAAATACGTAGCCACTACATAAGGGATGGAGAAAGATATGACGGAAGACAGGTCCTGACACTCCACGGGGTCCTGAGCACTCCAGAGGGTGTCAGGGAAAACTGGGAGTACCAATTAGGCTAAATTAGGCTTAATTTAGCCTAATTAACGGGTTAGGGGGATTTATGTCCCCCCCCTCAT
>WSTK01000755.1:0-15645 GCA_019616945.1 Ceratobasidium sp. 414 | reverse complement strand
CGAGATTGGTTTGCTGAACTAGCTCTTGCAGCTGCTACATCTACAAGTAATCGGGTCGTCGTAAGGCATGGCCACGCTCACTGCATCGGTTGTCATTAATGATAAGACTTGTATTTATTCTGTCATGGGAAATGTAGTTGATTTGCGGGTGAATCGTCCGGAAATCATGGCTCGCACTAGGGTATACTAATGGCCCCTGCTTACTGATTTGCACATTTGGCTGCCTTTGGGCTCGCCAGGCGAACTATAGCTTTATCAGAGGCACTACTATTTCAATCGACCAAGCTCTTTCTATTCTGCAACTTTCTTAGCTCTGAACAGCTGCTAGACTTGACGTAGAGCACAATGCAGCGCTTAACAAGCGGGAGGCGTGGCCGGGGTGTTCTTAGATCGATAGTAATGTATTAAATCCAGATTTTGACTTTAAAATGTCTCGGTTGCATATGTTTGATTGTTCTTGTTGAAGCACAGCACTTGGGGCACGGTCACGTGGGCGATGCGAGACGCGAATTGTTTGTACTTGGTCTCATCCTCCAGGCACAGCCTAAGATCTTCGACCCAGGTTTCTCCAATTGCGTCACTGCCGAACTGCGTGAGGATACAACATGAGGATAGAGGAGCTGATAATAGAGGGTAAGCGTTAGTCTGGTATGTACCTAGCCCTTGTTGACTGGCCTGGAAAGGTTTCAAGTCATACCCGTCTAGAACATCTATCACTGGCTGGGATCCTTCGTTCAATGCTATCACTGGACTTAATGGGACTGGGAAATCCAACATTCTAGATGCTATCTCATTCGTGCTTGGACTAACAGACTATAAGGAGGTGCGTGTGCGTTCCAGTGGTTTGCGGGTCAGATGCTGAGTTATTTTCGTCTCAATCCAAACCAACTTGCTTTCACCAGCTGAGGGCTTCTAACCAGCAAGAGCTCATTTACAAGAAGGGGGCTGCTGGCATTACCAAGGCCAGTGTGACGGTTGTATTCGACAATTCCGATGTTGCAAACAGCCCGAGCGGTTGGAACCACTGTAAACAGATCACCGTCACCAGGCAGGTGTGTGGTGTCTTTCCATCGTTTATCCCACTCTTTACAAGTTCTTGTTCTTAGATATCGATTCCGAATAAATCCAAGTATTTGTTAAACGGCCACGTTACGCAGCAGCAGCAGGTTCAAACTATGTTCCAATCTGTGCAGCTCAACATCAATAACCCGAACTTTGTTATCCGGCAAGGCAAGATTACCAAAGTGTGTGCTTGGTTCGAGGTTTCGGCCAGGCGTTGTTCTCAGTGCAGGTTTTTAGGTACTCAACATGGGCCCACGTGAGATTCTTGGCCTCATCGAAGAAGCGTCGGGAACACGGATGTACGAGGAGAAGAAAGAAAAGGCGCTCCGTACGATTGCTAAGAAGGAGAAAAAAGTCGAAGAGATTACTTCGGTAAGCTGGCATGCCTTCTCGTCCCAGTTTGTGCTTATAGTTGGGGTAGTTGTTAGCGGAAGAAATCGACCCTAAACTCTCCAAACTCCGCAAGGAGAGGGAATCTTATATGGCCTACACCAAGGCTGTCTCTGATGCCGAGCACTTGGGTCGTATTATGTCGGCATTCCAGTACACCGACTACAATAATCGTATCCGCGAGCGCGAGAACGACATCGAGAATGCAAACGCAAAGGTGGCTGATATGGGGAAACAGCGTAAAGACCGGATCAAGGAGAAGAAGCAGGCGGTCACGGAGCAAGACGAAGTGGTGAAGAAGAGGGACGCGGAAATGCAAAAGGACGGCAAGCTGAAGGGGCTAGAGGAGGAGATGGGCAAGTGTGAGAAAGAGGCGGCGAAGGTGCAAGCGCAGGTTGAGATTGTGGAAGGTGTAATTAAGGAGAATAGGACCAAGGCGGGGGAGGTTCGTGAAGCGTTGGATAAGGTATGTTCTAGAAGGGTGTGTTCCAAATCCTCGTAGTGTCTAACATTTTTCAAGATGCGAGACTCTTTGGAAGAGACGCGAAACAATCTGGCGACCACCACAGCCGCGTTTACGACAGCCAAGGAAGTGCACGTGGCCGCGCAACACTCCCTTTCCACCGCCGAAGAACTTCAGCAGACACTCCTTACCGGTCTCTCCTCATCCGCAAATACGTCCACTGGGGGATATCTCGGTGGAATTGCCGAAGCCCGCTCGCGCGCCGCAGCCGCTGGGACAGAAGTCGAACAGGCCAAGGTTCAGCTTGGAATGGCGCAGACAGAGGTGAAGGAAAAGGAGGGCCGTGCACGGAAGATGGATAGCGAGGGGCAGCAAGGCAAGGATGCGCTAGAGAAAGGGCGGGCGGAGGTGGCGCAGTTGAATGCGAAGCTGGAAAAGTGTGGGTGGAATCGACAGATGAAGGACGGGATGGATGGGAAAATGCGGGAAGCGAGGGAAGCGATGGGCAGGGCTAGAGACGTGAGTTGTGCTGGCTTCTGTCTGTTGTCTCGATATTGAAGCATTTTCAGGTCGCGGATCGAATCCGAAACGGCCTGAGCAACCTCGACTTTACCTACTCCGATCCCACTCCCAACTTTGATCGCACTTCTGTCCTGGGATACATCGCGAACCTTACTCGCCTTAAGCCAGAAATTGCAGACAAATGGGGCACGGCACTCGAAATCTGCGCTGGTGGGAAGCTATACAACGTCGTCGTGAGGGACGAGAGGGTCGGTTCTCAGCTCCTCAAGAATGGCCAATTGCGCAAGCGCGCCACACTCATTCCCCTCACGCGTATCTCGCCTCCTCGTGCCTCCGCCGATTCAATCGCAAAGGCCAAGCGGCTCGCGCCGGGCAAGGTGTTTTTGGCGCTCGAACTCGTGCAGTACCCTGCCGAGGCCAAAGCTGCGCTCGAGTACGTATTTGGCGATACCCTGATTTGCGAGGACGACGAGACGGCGAAAACCGTCACATTCGACCCCGGCGTGCGGATGCGAAGTGTCACCAAGACTGGAAGCCTGTACGATCCGAGCGGGACGCTGAGCGGTGGAAGTGCGCCATCGAGCGGGGGGATTCTGAAGCGTGTGCAGGAGGTACAGGCCGCTGAAGATCGGGAGCGGGAGGCTCGGCGGGTGGTGGAGCAGCTGCGTGCCGAGGAAGAGGGTGCGAGGGGGCAAGTTGAGATGTGGGAGCGGTTGACGAGGGATTTGGAGTTGAAGAATCATCAACTTGGTGTGTTGGAAGCTCAGGTCGGGGGGAGTGACTCGGCGAGGGTGAGTTTTTCGGCCTGTTTATGTTTTCGAGGATACTTACGGCGTTGGGTGGATGGCAGCTTCATCGGGAGGTAGACGAATTGAAAAGGAGCATTACTCAGCTCGAAGCGACTATAGCGAGTGCCAAGGAACGAAAGAAGGAGGCCGAGGCTGAAGCTGCAAAACTCGAGAAGGATATGAAGGAATTTGGTCAAAACAAGGAGTCCAAGCTCAAGGAGCTCAAGGTCTGTAATCGAATTCGTATCTATGGATCAGATATTAACTTCGAAGATGGTTTACAGGCCGATATTGTGAAAAAGCGATCAGACGTGGCCAAGAAGAGCGCTAAGTTTAAGGAGCTTCAGAAAGAGCATCAGGTCGCGCAGATGGAGCTGGGTGTGTCCGTTCTTATGGCCTGGTGTCTTGTTGGCTCATATCGCCGTAGAACAAACGGAGGCTGATATCATCAAGGCCGAGGAAGAAGTCACTGCAGCTCAAGCTGCGATTGTCGATAGCGAGAGGCAGACAAAGGAATTGAAGGCAAAGCAAGAGAAAGTAGAGGTACGAGGGGCACCGAACCTCATCGTTGTTTCAGCTAACCAATTTCACCCCAGACTGCTCGCCAGGCTGTTGCGACAGAACTTGAGGAGGAACGCGCTGCACTTAAAGCCTATCAGGACACGCTCGATGAACTCGCTCAATTCATTACCGACATTGACCGACGTGTAGCTGACATTGAGCTCGCGGTCAAAGCTGCCGAGCACGAGATTGCGGGGCTCACAAAGGATCAGGCTGCGCTTGAGACGAGGGTTACGGAGCTGGAAAAATTGAATCCTTGGTTTGCGGATGAGAAGAGGTGAGTTCACAGTTATTGGTTATAGATGGTGTTGGGTGAACTAAGTTGGGGGTTACAGGAAATTCGGGCAAGCGGGGTCTGAGTACGATTTTGCTAAGATGAATATGCCAGATATTAAGGATAAAGCGAAGAAGGCTGAGGAGCAGACGAAGGGGATGAGGAGGAAGGTGAATGCGAAGGTTATCCATATGATTGAAGGGTATGTTTCTCTTATTTCTTCGTGCTGTCTTTAATGAACTGGTGTCTTTGTAGGGTGGAGAAGAAGGACAAAGAGCTGCAAGAACGCATAGCAATGGTACAGAAGGATAAACTAAAGATCGAAAGCACCATTCAAGAGCTTGACCGGGAGAAGCTGGCGGCGTTGGAGAAGACGTTTACAAAAGTGAACGAGTGAGTCTTAAACTTCTACCAATAGAGATATCTTATGCGATCTTGTGACTCGCAGACAATTCGGTCAGATCTTTGCGGAGCTTCTGCCTAGCAATTTTGCCAAACTTCAACCTCCGGAAGGCAAGGAGCTCGCCGAGGGGTTAGAGGTGAAAGTTCGTCTCGGTCAAGTGTGGAAGCAGAGTTTGACCGAGCTGAGTGGTGGACAACGGTGCGGCTTTTCTTCTCATTCTCCGATAATCAATTGATTTATCTTTCCTACAGTTCGCTCATCGCGCTCTCCTTGATCATGGCTCTACTCCAATTCAAGCCCGCACCTATGTACATCCTAGACGAGATCGACGCGGCGCTGGATTTGTCACATACCCAGCATATCGGGACTCTGTTCCGAAATCGTTTCCGAGGCAGTCAATTTGTGGTGGTCAGTCTAAAGGAGGGGCTATTTACGAACGCGAATGTCTTGTTTAGGACGAGGTTTAGGGACAATACGAGCATAGTTGAAGTAAGCGGGTTGGCCTCACCTTGGTATCCGTCTCTAATATCTTCTTTTTGTGTAGCGAACCGCCCAACGATCTGCATCAACCATGTACAATGGCCAAGCAGAATCTAGTGCTGCCGGGCGGGGGCGGGCAAGGGGACAAGCTAGGGCGGCAGCTGGGCAGGCGTAATTTTGGGTCGAGTTTGTGGGTTGTTCGAGTATCTATTCATGTTACTTTAGCTATTGGATATATTGTATTTTATCATGTCTGCCAAGCGCCGGGCGACTGGCCTGATTAGGTGGACGCCATGCGTCATGGGGTTGGCCATGCGATAATTACTATCAACCCCGCCACGACCAGCAATGCCAACGCCAGGGTCACACCTGGTACCACCGCAGCCCAAGTCGTTTACGTTTACTCAAGACGCGGTCAAGCACGAGTATGAGATTCTCCAGCACGTTCTCCGCGAGGAAGGACTTGCTGGGGACTGGGCCGATTGTCTCCAAGGAGCGCTAGCCGAGCTCAGCAATGCGACCGAGGAAAAGGAGTGGCTCGAGGGCATACGCAAGGCGCGAGAGGCTGAAGCGGCGAGGGGGCCGGACGAGGAGCACGAGGGGCGCTGGGATCCAGAAGCTCGGCTGGCCGATATCAATCGCGCGATTTTGGCCCTCTCCAAGTCTCAGGAGACCGCCGGTCCAGAGCATCTAGTGCTCACGCTCTCGTCGCCGAGTACGTTTGTGCCAACCGTGCGCGATGCGTCGGGTGCGAGGGTCGCAAATCGGTATGCGTGCAGGTTCGAGCCGGGGACCTGGAATTTGCCGAGGTTTGAGCATGCGGGGAAAGTTCTGGGGCATGGTGGAGAGGTCATTCTGGGCCTTGCCGAGTGGCCGTATGGTGAGTTTAAAATTTGTGCTTTAAGCGAAATGATGGCTAATGAATCGTTGGTTTGCTGTTAGGCATTGAGGGCGTGCCTCCGGCGAGAATCGTCGGCGGGACGTTTGCAGTGCGTGGAGTCAAATCACCATCTATCTACGAATCGCTATGTCGCGTCATGCGTATCGCAGTACGTCACCGCTATCACATTTTTCTCTAAATAAAGGCTTAATTTCATCTGGAATAGGTATACGTCCATCTCGCCATCCACCTCGAGCTTAGCCTCTTGAAGGATCTTCACGTTAAGCTTGTGTACCCACCACCTCCGAAACTTCCAACACCCGAACCCACTCCAATAAGATCTGCCGGCTCGCCTATTCCGCCCACACCTTCTGACGGCAAGAAACATGGCCTCTGGGGTCTATGGGCCAAGACATCCGAACTCGTTCAAGGACTACATCCAGTTGCGGGCCACCGCCACCCGTCCATAGGCCGGCGCTCGCCTTTACGTGCCGACAACACGCCACTACCGGGAACACCTATCCTCGGACGCTCAAGTTTGGACTCGCAGGCACGGCCACGCATAGCCCAGCAGCCCAGCGACCGTCCCGTGCGTCCTTCACTTGACCTTGGGCGCGTCTTTCCCTCGGCCGGACCGCCGAGTGCTGGATATAAACCTCCAGTGCCCGCCAAACTTCGCCCAGCCGTCCCTCCAAACACTCCACCCAAGCTTCCTGTCATCAAATCTACCTCGCCAGATCCACCACCACTTCTATCTCAATCTCCGCCTCCCGGTGGATTACTTTTCCCTACCACCTCTCCTACTTCACCTGCGCAGCCGCGAGCCACACCAGGTGGGTTCGCGGCGCTTGTGGAAACCCTGCAGTCGGAAGCGGGCTTCCTTTCAACGAGTCCGGGTGTGGCGTTCGACGCGCCAGGTCTAATTGTGCGGTTAGCGGAGAAGGAAATTGACCCGGAAGAGGATACAAATAACGAGTTTGGTGCGAGCGAGACGAGCACGCCATTTGGGTCTCGTATGCTACCGAAGCCGACTCGTCAACACGACTCGCTCTTTGGGACTCTCGCCCAGTCGCACGCTTCCGAGCAGTCAATCCAATCCCACTCCAGTCGAACACACCTCCCTACTCCGGCCCACCTGCGTCGTCCCACGGGGGACGAGAAAGCCGGTCTCGCGTCGGTATTAGGATGGAAAGGGAACACCGGTTCATCTGCGGATTTCGGATCTGGTCCAGCGCCTGGTGTGGATCTCCGGGCTCAGTGGCGCGCAAACAGTATCTTTGGTGTCGGCGAGCGAGGCCTCTTGCGAGCCGGAAGCATTTTTGGAGCCGCTTCCGCTGATACAACTGGCGGAGGAATGAGCGTCGTACGAAGTGCGAGGAGAGGCAAGGGGAAGGTGGGGAAGGAGTGGAAAGGACGAGGGATGTGTGGTCTAGCTGGTTTTGTGCGACATCAGGGGTTAACGGTGTTGTATGCCGAATACCTGGACGTCCTGGGCGGATTGGGGATAGGGAGGGAGGAGGGGCCGCAGACGACAGCGGTGAATGTGACGGGTGGAGAGGTCGTTTCAGAGCCGAAAGTGATTGGAGATCCCGAGGAAGGGTCGAGGCCGCCGACTCCGCCGGAGAATGAGAGGGAAAGCACAGCCCCACCTGTCCCGCCCAAAGAAAAGGAGAGACATATGACCCGCAAGTCGACGACCAGGACGACCGCTTCGACTCCGGCGCCCAAAATCTGTATCCAAGCGCACTGGCGAACGTACCGGTATTTCCGGTTTAGGCAGACCGAGCTGGAGGAAGAGGAGGCGAGGGGCCGAGAGGGAGAAGGGGAAGGTGCTGGAAAGCCGGAACCGAATGTAGGCGAAGATGTCGAGAACGAGCCAGCCGGAAATGGAAAACGGGATTCGACTATATCGGCCTCTACGATCAAGAGGGACAAGGACTCACCGACGAGTTCTAGGACACAGACCCAGATGTCGGGTAGGACACCCAAGAAAGCCGGCAAGGCGAAGAGCGAGGATGGGAACGAGTTGGCGCTGGATGAGCCACTAGGGCTATTCGTTACTAGACTTTGCCAGGCGGCTGAGAAGGAGGAGATGTGTCAAGACCCGGGGTGTGGAGAGGAGGTTGCGAAGCATCGGGTGAGTGGGTGATCCGGTTTCCTTGCCCTGGAACCTCCTTACTGATGAAGCACCAGATGAGCTGGATTCATAATCATATGCGGGTCATTATGCATCTGTCCGAGGACGATGAATGGGTGGATATTGGACTGAGTCCTGTGGAGCAAGAAGATAATTCGGTTGTGCGGACGTGGACCTCTTGCGGAATCTGTGACGAGAAAACGGAAAAGCAGGAGCTAGGGAATGGTGGTTTGTAAGTTCCTCTTTTGTGCGTAGGTCTATGAAGCACAGAACTTACATGTTGCTATTAGCCTCTTCTCCTTAGCTAAATTCCTGGAGCTCCTCATTTACTCTCCTACAGTCTCTTCCCTCGACCCACCACTGTGCGCCCACACCACAGCCTCGAAACACGCCATTGTCCGGCATTTTTCGCACAGTGGCTGGACGCTCGCCTTCGAGACCTCTGAAGTGAGCGACGTGTACGAGGTAAAGGTGCCCAAAGTCCGAATGCTCCAGGCAATCAAGCGGGTCGACCACGCGGGCACGCAGCTCGTTGCGGACAATCGAGTGCGGGCCGAGTTGAGGTTACAGATTACGGGGTTTTGGAAGGGGGTCAAGGATTATTTGGATGAGCTTGTGAGTGCATCTGGTCGGCTGCATTGCTCGTTTAGCTTGACATGAACATAATGACAGGAATCGTACCTTGAAGTTCGGGATACTTCGCCGGAGACAGCGCATAAGCGATTGCCTACAACCCCACCCGGTTCGGATCACGAAACGGATGCAAGACCTCGAGTTCCTCGCAAGAATTCCGGGATGTCCTTCCCATCCTTATCGAGAAAATCATCACAACCGACCATCCAGAGGGTTTCCCAACTCCAGAAATTACCCCAGCTTACGAGGAGCGTTTCTATGTCTGGGTCCAGGTCTAGGAACATCCCTTCTTCCGGAATCGATACGCCGCGCCCTGCTCCTCCACGTAAAGGAAGCGGCTTGTCAGTAGCCGCCACCCCGCCGGCTCCCCCCGCCCCCCCCCCAACAGCACTCCCGACCACGAATGCGTTCTTCCCTCCCTCGGCCGAAGACCGTGCGTTGTTGCAAAACCTAAGGGACCAGCTTGTCGCCCACGAACACGCTCTGTACGATGCTCTGGCTCGAGCAGGGCCCGGGATGCTGAATGATGTGAGACGGGAGTTTGTCGTTCAAGGCCGAGGAGCTGTCAGCCGCGTTCAGGCTTGGGAGCAGAAGCATGCGCCCGAAGCGAAGGGGATAAAGGAGATGAAGTGTGTAGAGCCAGCATGGTGGGGGAAGGATACGCATGTGGTCCCTGGAAGTGACGTTATTGTGAGAGAGGGAGATTTAGGGAGTATAATTGCTTTTACCTTGAGGTAAGTCGATACAGTGCCGAAGCTGGGAGAAAAACTCACTTGTGATTTTAGTTCGGGGGATTATGCTGCCGAGCTGGACAACCTTCGAAACCACCGTACAACGAGCTTGGCGGAATCTCTAGAGGAGACCCCAGCTCCGTCCAAGTTAAAGGGCTCGACTGCGAATCTCCCAGTTTTACCCTCACGCGCGGATACGCCAGCGGGGTCTGCATCGTCGACTCCAGATCCGGACACCGACGACCCATCCGTATGGGGCCAGATTGAAACTTATTCGGCTGTTGTCACCCGCAAGGAACACCCTCGCGACCTGTCTGCACTGCTCAGCTTGCGCGACGTACTACGACAAAAACGCACCACCGACTCTGTCTTGACTATACCGTCCAAGTTCTCAACTTTGGGGAGCAATTCGGCTCGAGTCGCATCGGGTGCTCCGCCCTCTGCGTGGTCCAAGCCCGCGGTGGAGATTTCTGCTCAGTCGGCAGATGGTCAGGTGTCTTCGGCGGATGACGAAGTACGCAAGTTGCTCACTGAGCACTATGGCAAAGCCCTCAGCTCGGAAGCCTCGGCTACACCCACCCCTTCACGCATCGCGACTCGCCAGACGACGCAAGGGTTTTCTGCGACGTCGTCTCTAAACGAAGCTGATCTGGAAGAATCGTCCGACGAAGGGGGAACAACCGCACCACCTCCGCCTCCAAAGGACGCTGCGCCTACACCTTCCTCGTCTGGAAAACCCACGGACCAAGGCACATTGACGTCTGTGCTAGCCACTGCGATGAAATACGTGTTGAACCCGCTCGTTGAACGACCGTTGCCCGTCCACCATGTTGGATTGATGGCGATTGATCCGAACGCCGCGTATGGACCTATTGATGAGAGACCGCATATCAAGTGTGTATATGCGCGTCCTCCGAGCCACATTTTGTACTCATTTCATTTACTATCACTTAGGTATGATTGGACAGCGGGGACTAGGCTTCGGTTTAGTTGCACAGGTACGTAGGTGTTTGCGTTCAGAGGCATAGTTTACGAATGTTTTCTTCCAGTGTACTTTGCTCGGCAGTTCGATGCGCTGCGCCGTCGCTGCGGCATAGCGGAAGGCTTCAACCGGAGTCTAGCCGAGAGCGCAAACTGGTTGGCCGAAGGAGGGAAATCAAAGTCCAATTTCTTCAAGACAAGCGACGATCGTTACGTCATCAAATCGCTCGTCAACGCATGGAACGTTGCAGACCTGTGAGTTAGCACTTTGTGCAGTTTAATTTATCGCCATACTGACGACTTCAACACAGGCAAATACTAATCGAGATGGCACCTTCGTACTTCCGATACGTCGACTCCACGCACTCCAAAGCTTCGGTGCTCGCCAAGATGTTGGGGTTCTACACTATCGAAATCAAGAACCTTGAGACCGGAGCAACTCAAACGCGAGCGGATGTGCTTGTCATGGAAAACCTCATGTTTGGACGAAACATTACCCAAACCTTCGATCTGAAGGGGATCAAAGGTCGCAGAGTCAAACCCGGAGGAAAGGGTAAAGGCACAACCCAGTTCGATGGGGAATGGATAGAGGGTGCCTCTCGTGCGCTGCTTTTGGTGAGACCCCACTCGAAGTTGATTCTCCAAGAAGCCGTGAAGTACGACGCAGAGTTCTTGGCCAAATCGAACATCATGGATTATTCGTACGTTTTTAAAAAATGATCTCCGGCCTGAAATTGATTTTGATTGCGGTGTAGTTTGTTATTAGGTGTAGATCAGGAGCACAGTGAAATCGCCTGTGGGCTTGTAGACACAATTGGTAGGTGCCCGAAGGTCCAATTTCCAACTCGAGCTGACCCGGCGCTTATAGGGAGTTACACGTTCGCCAAAACGCTCGAAAACAAGGCCAAGACGAACTTGCAGAGTCGAGAAGTGACCGTTGTTCCGCCAACAGAATACCAGGATCGCTTCGTGAAGGCAATGGAGCGCTATTTCCTGGCATGCCCCGACAAGTGGAGCAAACCGGCACCTTCGGTTATGGACGTCTATGACCCCGCCTTGTTGCCGAGCGTTCTATGAAAGGTCGTACCTGCGACCCCTTGCAGCTTTCGGTCGAAGTCTCCTTGAACACTATGATTCAGGTCATTTCTTGTAGCGCTATCGCACCTTATGTGTATCCTCTCGTTTCATACCCTACCAATGTTTTACTCTCCTTACACATGTTTTCACGCAATTTATTATATCAACGGAGGAACCTCTCGCACAACTCTGGTATCAGAAAATCTCCCTATGTAAAGCTCTCACTTCGATGAGAGGTTGCCTGTCGCTGATTGACAGACAGGTGAGCACTCGTTCAAACAAGAGCTCGACTCTCAATTAACTTTCCACGAGGCGGGGTCCTGTATAGCACCATTAGTCTTGCCAGTATTTTCAAATCATCGGCCACACTACACAACACCAGCGCCAGGAATATACTGACCGGGAAACCAACACTATGATGACAGCAGTATGTTACCCTCTCGGGGATGTTTCCTCAGAGTACTAAAATTAGAGCGCTTGGCCAAGGATTACGTCCACGAAAGAAAGAAACCTCGCCACTCCTACCCCTCCGATGTGAACACATCTACATGTGACAATGCGCTCCAACAAATGTCTTCTGCCCGCGCTCAGCTCTCTCATGCCATAGAGGATTATCTCGCTACTTGCAAGCTCCTTGCCTCCACTTGCGTGGTCACGCAACCCCGGTCCTCCGATCGACACTCACACGAGTTGGTGCTCTCCGCGCTCAGCACAGAGCTCTCAACTCTCAAGCAAGAAGAGGATCGTGTCCAAAAATCCAAGATAATACTTATCGGTGCTCGCAACAAAGCCAAAATGACCGCGCCGATTTATTCTCTCCCTGCCGAGACGCTGACGCGTATCTTCCTGGAAGCTGCATGTCACTACGCACATGACGAGTCGAAACATCCAACCTACCTTCCGTTGAATCCAGTTACGTTGTCTGCCGTCTGCAAACTATGGCGAAACGTTGCAATCAACTTTCGTTCACTCTGGGCTCACTTGGACATCCTCATTGGTGGGAAAAATCGCCAGCCGCGCTATCCCTCTAGTCAGCTCTGGATCAGCCGCTTGCAGCAAACGCCACTGCACATTCATATCCGCCTGTATAGTCCCCTTCGCCGGCGTCCGGGCAAGGCTGACCACTCTCGCCACCTTAACGACGTGAGCGATTCTGACGGCTCGGGTAGCTCAGGCCGCTCAGATGACTCTGACCACTCTGAAGTCTCAAGTGACTTTGACGACTCGGATGATTCGGGTACTTCTGGTGGGATGCAATACCCTGTCGCGCGTACTGCACCTTCACTGTCGAGCTTGATCGATTTTTTGGCCCCCCTCATGCCACACGCCGACTCTCTGGAGCTTATATCCTCTCTCCCCTGTCAGCATCTCCTATACTCCTTTACAAACCGGCTGTTAGGCCCCAGCGACAAACCCGTCCAGATGAAAGCTGTCAGAATCATACAGGACGGGGAGCGCAATCCACTTCGATTCAAAACGTCACTCCCCTTGGCCAAATTCAATTCTAAGGCCTACAAAGCCTTCTTCAGCTCGCTTCTGACCTTGGACCTGCGGAACGTCTATCCACTCTGGGACCACTTGACCCTCACCAACCTTGTCGAGCTCAGATTCGAGGCGCTTAGTCTTAAACATAGGGTTTCTGTTACTGAGGCCGGACTTGCAGCCACCCTGGCGTCATGTTCTAAACTGCGGTCGCTGATGCTGTACAATCTACGCGTTACACAAGCTCCAGTTGGGGCCACAGTTACGCTAAATGACCTTCGGGTCTTAAGCTTACGATGCATGGCCTGGAATGGCGAACTCAAGAGGGTAATATCGATGATTCATCCGGGGCTACATCCTTTGCACTTGAGCGTCCATCTTCCTGAGAAACACGAATCCAATACCAAGCTTCTGGCCGAGTTGTGTTCATTCTTTCGCAGATCAAACGTAATAACCTTTTATGCAGACGCATTCTCGTTTCACACGTGGTTTGCTTCGCAACTCGGCCCACTACCTAACGTCCAAACACTTGTTCTAAAGGGCTGCCACATTTCCGATATCACTATGTCGAGAGCCAGTCGCTACGTCAATCCTAGCCCGATTGACCCTTCGCTTATCCTTTGGCCACAGCTACGTAACTTACATCTGATACAATGTGCACTAGAGGGAACCCATCTTCGACAATTGCTATCTCCACATTCCATCCAAACCCTTTACTTGCACCTGTGCTACGATGATCTATATAGTGACATTCGATTTCTAACGCCCCAGTCCCGAGAAGAATGTAGGTTATTACTCTCAGATTTTATCCCCAACATCAAGATACTTGAAAATGATGCGCACGATGAAACTCGGGACTGGCCATTTGTAGGCACAACAGAACTGTAGTATGGCTACGCTTAGCTGTTATAATATTATTTTCGTTCCATACGCGTAGATGAGATGTATCCGAGCTAAGCTTCTGTTACCGAGGTCAAGGGTCGTCTCAAGCCAGGACACATTCCTCACGGTCCTGCATAGAACCAGTACAACCCCGGAGCATTTTCAAATTATCAGCCACTTGTCTCCGCCACCACACAACGCCCGTGCCGGGAATATACTGACTAGCAAGCTAATAACTAGAATGATGGTGGTACGTCTACCCTCCCGAATTATGTTGTCGCGGAGTACTAAACTGGAGCGCTTGGCCAAGGATTTTGCCCATGAACCGCGTCACTCCTACCCCTCCAATGTGAACACCACTACACACGGCAATGCGCTCCAACAGGTGTCTTCTGCCCGTGTTCGGCTCTCCCACGCCACAGAGTATTATCTCGCTGCTTGCCAGTTCCTCGCCTCAGCTTGCGTGACGCAACCCCAGTCCTCCGATCAACTCTCACACGAATTAGCGCTCTCCGCTATCGACGCAGAGCTCTCGACTCTCCAGGAAGACGAGGGGCGCGTCCAAAAAGCCCATATAGTACTTATTCATGCTCGCAATAGAGCCAAAATGACCGCGCCGATTTATTCTCTCCCTGCCGAGACGCTGACGCGTATCTTTCTGGGAGCCGCGTGCCACCACGCACATGACGAATCGAAACATCCGGTCTGCCTTCCGTCGAATCCCGTTACTTTGTCCGCTGTTTGTAGGCTGTGGCGAAATGTCGCAATCAACTCCCGTTCACTCTGGACTCACTTGGACATCCTCATTGGTGGGACAAATCGCCAACCGCGCTATCCCTCTAGTCAGCTCTGGATTAGCCGCTCGCAGAAAACGCCACTGCGCATCCATATCCGCCTATGTAGCTCCACTCTTCTCCGACGTCCGGATAACGCTGGCCACCCCACCCACCCCAACGACTTGGGCGACTCGGATGATTCAGACAGCTCAGACAGCTCAGATGTCTCAGATGTCTCAGATGACTCTGACGACTCTAGAGACTCAAGTAACTCTGGAGATTCAAGTGATTCTAACGGCTCGGATGATTCGGGTACCTCTGACGGGGATGCAACACCCTGTTGCATGCGCTGCACCTTCGCTGTCAAGCTTGATCAATTTTTTGACCCCACTCATGTCACACGTTGACTCCCTGGAGCTTATATCATCTCTGCACTGCCAGCATCTCCTATACTCACTCACGAACCGGCTATTGGGCCGTAGTGACGAACCTATCCATATGAAAACTGTCAGGATCATACAGGACAGGGAGCGCAATCCACTTCGATTCAGAACGTCACTTCCCTTGACCCAACACAATCGCCTCAAAGCCTTCTTCAGCTCGCTTCTGGCTTTGGATCTACGGAATGTCTATCCACGTTTGAACCACTTGATCCTCACCAACCTTGTCGAACTCAGATTCGAGGCGCCTAGTCTTAAGGAGGGGTTTTCTGTTACCCAGGCCGAGCTGGCAGCTACCCTAGCCTCATGCCCTAAACTGCGATCGCTGATCTTGTTTCGCCTATGCGTCACACCAGTTCCAGCCAGGACAAGGCCTCGTCCAGTCAAGTTGGACGATCTTCGAGTCTTAAGCCTACGGTGCATGGCCTGCCGGCATGGTGAACTTGAGAGAGCAATATCTATCATTCATCCGGGGCCACACCCTTTACACTTGAGCGTCCATCTTCCGGAAGAGCATGAATCCGAATTTTTGGCTGAGCTGCGTTCATTCTTTTACAGATCAAATGTAACCATTTTTCATGCAGATTCCTTCGCACTTGACACGTGCGTCAGGAAAAAGGCACTGGGCTAATTTCGCAGGGATTAGCCCATTATTTGTATGTGGAAGGTCCTCGGTCTGGGCC
>WSTK01000754.1:3611-15683 GCA_019616945.1 Ceratobasidium sp. 414 | reverse complement strand
AACCAGTAGTTAGCTAGATGGGCCCCTGAAAACTAGCTGGGCGGACAATGGGCCGCCACCCAAGTGACTTAGATAGACCTTTTATTTTTCTCATGTACTTTTTTTTGTGTTCGTCTTTCTTGGGATTTGTCTTTAAAGACGATCACTTTTGGGGGGGGAATGTCGGGAGTTCGTGCTCTGACCCCTAACTTTTCTCGTGGCTCGCCTTGTTCGCCACCGGCTGTAGGCCGCGTGTGCCTTCTTGGCTTCTCGGACTATGACTCGGTGTACGCGTTAGCCTCGGCTGCGCAGCTTGACTCAGGTATACGCGCGTCTCGTGCCGATGCGCAGCCTCCGCCATTCACGCTGTATGACTCGTCTTCATGTACGTAGTATAAATACAGCGGTGCGCAAGCCTGGATACTCCAGCTTGCTTCACCTTGTTGTCTCTACCACCTAGAGTCCCTCTCAGGACTTCATTCTGGAAGCTCACCACCTCGCCTCCGTTCTCTCTCGAACTCCACGTTACTCGTTAGGAGTTCTAGGGATCTTACTCACCCATACGTCTCAGGCCTCCCTTATTCGACACACTACGCCTATCTCGTTAAGTCGCCGTATCTCGTGGCAAACCCGTCACTCGCAGATCACGAACGCGCACATGTCCACCTTGGTTTGCCACCAGTAAACAAGGGCACGTGACCGATCTCGTTTCCACCTTCGCCGGATATTTTCATACCAATTCGCGTCCTGACAGGTCGTGACATGTGAGCTGTTGTACAGCCCCCAACTTTTCCTCTTGCTTCTTTCTCTGGGGCGCCTCCGGCCCCCCTTCGTCTTGTGGCTTGGCAGTGCTCAGTGGTCTACTGCCTGGGAATGGTGGGCGACTCACACCTGTACTGTCGTGACCCATTTAATAATGATGGGTCACAACTGGATTTGAACCAATGACCTTTACTTAATCGATCACGTGAGGGGGGGGAGCGTCTCATACCTTACAACGCTCCCCCCCCCCCTCGGTCACATGACCTCGGACCTCGCACAGCACTGAGGTGAAGCCTCTTTTAACATTGGGTGCCGCCCTGGCTTAGGTAATATAACACATGAGGACTGACAGAGGATTATTAGACGGACTATTGGATAACCTCTGCCGATGGACTATTATTCAGACTACTGTGATTGGCGCATACAACCAAATGACTAGGTGTATGCTCAAGATAGATGACTCGCACATGTAGATAGATGACTAGGCTGCTTTCCAGAGCAGTATATATAGAGTGACAGCAAGCCTGAGTAGTCCTCAGCTTGCTTGTCTTGACACCCCATCTTCCCTCATACTTAGAACTCTTAACTGAGCTTTCGCTTACAGTGTCCACCAAATAGGGAAATACCCATCACAACAGCTCCTCTGGGAAGTACCCAGCAGTATCACATAAGTGTGCAAATAAGAAGTGACCAGAAAGAACGGAGGGTCACGACATGTACGTGTGACTCTTTCTGTTGACTCGCCTTGGAATGGCGGTTGACTGTCGTAGATAGATGACTCACCTGTACTTGCGCAGTGTATAGAGAGCAGAGAACAAGCCTGGTAACCCCAGCTTGTTCTCACCTTGTCCCACTTTACCTTTGCACTAAGGGGTTAGCAACCCTCTTACTTAAGTCGTTCTCTCCAAGGGACTCATGGCTTAAAAGTACTTAGCCACTTGACCACCCTTCGTATCTTGTGGCACATTGTCACCAAGTCAAGTAATCTTTCGTGGCTTAACTATGGGCCTTATATGCCGTGTCTGTCTATCGTCCCAAGTCTACGAGGACCCCAGTCCTACCTTACCACGTTTAAAGGAACCTCCACATCACACTAGTGACCCTACGGTGAAGGCTCGTAACACCGACTTCCTCCGATCCACCATGGAGGAACCCTATGAATCCCCTAAAACCCCGTTAGAACAGCAACTACCGACCGCTTATCACAAGTTCTTGGGAGTGTTCGGTGAAGAAGAATTCAAGGCTCTCCCCCTGTGTCGCGACCTGTTGCCATGCGATAGGGTGCGGACTCGGGAGTCTCTAGGAAGACGAACGTTGGGGCTCCCTTAGGCTCTCTGCGTGAGTTCTAAGGTCGAAAGGTACTATGGTGTGACGAGCCTCGATGGGTCGCGAGTTGAAGAGCTAGGTATATGCGTAGGCATCATCCTTTAGGTGAGGTGACTAGGAATGTTGGGCCGCGAGACGAAGTCATGAAGTAGCTGTAGACTAGCCTACCGCAAGATGTCTATAGCCAGTGCTCTAGGAAAGGGTGTCTAGGCAGCAGGTACTTGGCTAGTAGCGAAGGGAGAGGTGGTAAGGTAAAGGACCACCCTGGGTCCCTTGGGAGGGTACCCAGGTGGTAGGGCTCTGACTAAGTGACGATAGGGATGTGACGAGGTAGAACAAGCTGGAGAATCCAGGCTTGTCTACTGCTGTATATATACTAGCTAAGTACATCTGAGTCATACAGCAGCGAATGGCAGTAGACTGGCACAGTGCTGCACTTGTAAGTCTTCTGCCAATCAAGAGGACAAGTCAAGGAAACAGGCTACAGCCTGAGTCAAGAGATGCGCAGCCTACAGCTGACGCATATACCTAGTCAGAAAGGAAGCAAAAGAAGGCGCACACAGCCTAAGGCTGGTGGCAAGAGGAGCGAGCCACGAGAAAAAGAAAACGCAAGCCACGAGAAAAAGACATCGTCAGGGGGGAGTGAAGTGAACTCCTGACACCCTGCATAGGGAATACGACATCCCCATAGATCTAGAAGAGGGCAAAACCCCATCCCACGGTCCCATTTACAGCATGACCCCTAGCGAGTCCGAGGCATTGAAGGAAATGATAGACGAAGGACTGGCTACCAGAAAGATCCGCCATAGCAAATTGCCAGCAGGCTCTCTGGTAATGTTCGTCAAGAAAAGTGACAGGTCCCTCCGGCTGGTCGTCGACTACTGGAAGTTGAATAGCATAACGGTCAAAAACTGATACCCTCTGCCTCGCCAAGAAGAACTCATAGAGAAGCTCCAGGGGGCGAAGATATTTACCAAACTGGACCTCCGATGGGGCTACAACAACGTCCGAATTCGTGAAGGCGACGAATGGAAGACCACCTTCAAAACAAAATATGGGTTATTCGAATACCTGGTCATGCCGTTCAGACTCACCAACGCACCCGCTGCCTTCCACCACTTCATGAACGATATCCTAAGGGACCTAATCGACATCACTGTCATAGTCTACCTCAACGACATCCTGATCTTCTCAAAGGACCCCAAGGATCACGGGGAACATGTGCGAGAGGTACTACGACGGTTGCAGGCGAACCACCTCTTTTGCAAAATCCAGAAGTGTGCGTTCTCAGTCACCACTGTAGGGTATCTGGGGCTCGTAATTACCCCTCAGGGAATCTCTATGGAAGAGGCCAAGGTCACGGCAATTGTGGATTGGCCGGTCCCAAACACCATCAAAGAAACCCAAGCCTTCCTTGGATTCGTGAACTTCTACCGTCGTTTCATAAAGGACTACAGCTCAATGGCCCGACCCCTCCATGACCTGACTGCCAAGGCAAACACCTGGGACTGGACGGAAAGGCAACAGATGGCGATAAACAACATCAAAACTGCTGTAGCCACCAACCTGGTACTCGTGCATCCAGATCCGGAGAAACCCTATTTTCTGGAAATGGACGCTTCAGGGGTAGCCATGGGAGCAATCCTGAGCCAAAGGCAAGAAGACAGCCGACTACACCCTATCGCCTTCATGTCAGAAAGCTTTAACCCCGCACAGCGCAATTATGACACTTACAACAAAGAACTCCTGGCGATCATCTGAGCCTTCGAGTATTGGCGCATCTTCCTAGAAGGAACCAAAGAGCCGATCACGGTATACACCAACCACCGTAACCTCAAATACTGGACCCAGTCACGTACCCTGAATCGGCGTCAGGCAAGGTGGATGCAAGAAATCGCGGCCTATAACTTCGTCATCGCCTATCGACCCGGCGTACAATCTGCTAAACCGGACACCCTGTCTCGATGGGCCGATTTCGCGAAGGGAGCCGAACCATCCCAGATCATGATCCCCAATGAAAAGTTCACGATTGCCGCTACCCAGGAAGTCCTGTCGGAAGAGGAAATCCGTGAGGTGATACGTAAAAGGACCCCAGATGACTCCAGCCTAGAAGCCATCCTCTCCTTCCTGGGATCCAACCCCGAAAAGGCCCCTGCAACAGTCCAGCAGAGATTCAAGGAATACCATCTCGCCAACTGTCGGGAGTTCGTACACTCACCCCTAACTTTTTCTCGTGGCTCGTTCTCTCTCGCCACTGGCCTTAAGCCGTGTGTGCCTTCTCGGCTTCTGGGACTCTGACTCGGTGTATGCATCAGCCTCAGCTGCACAGTATGGTTCTGATGTACCCGTGTCTTGTGCCGATGCACAGCCTCTGCCATTCACGCTGTATGACAAGCACTCATGTACGTAGCTTATATACAGCGGTGCACAAGCCTGGATACTCCAGCTTGCTTCACCTCGTTGTCTCTACTACCTAGAGTCCCTCTCAAGACTTCGCCCTGGAAGTTTGCCACCTCGTCTTCACATTCTCTCGAACACCTTTCTATTCCTTAGGGGTACTAGGGAACCTACTACTCTACTCGTCTCAGGCTTCCCTCATTCGACACACTCTTACTCCCTTGTCAAGTCGCCGTATCTCGTGGCGTAACCGCCATTTGAAGATAACACACGTGCACACGTCTACCTTGGTTTCTACGGTTCACCACCGATAAACAAGGACACGTGATCAGTCACATCTCCACTTTCACCGAGTCTACCAGTATCCAATTCGCGTCCTGACAGGTCATGACATTGTGAAGCAAGCTATTACGGCGAACCTGGAGCTAACCCCGTGGCCATCCTCTCTCCCAAAGAAATCGAAGCCAATATGTCAGAACACGGTTCCAACACAGGATCACAACACAACTATGGGACATGATACCAATCAAGAATCTGAGCAGCCATTGAAGGAACATTCGCCGGGGTGCGAGGATCAACACCCACCACACCAACCGAACAAGATATCAGTGACACCAGAAGAACCTCAAGATCCTCGCAACGATCGATGCCCAGAGGACTACCTGAAGAAGAAGACCAGACCATCCATATTGAACAACCCTCGGTGGTACGAGTCGTCCCTGGACCGAGCGTCGGGCCAGAACAAGAAATGGCAGTGGGCGCAGGATCCATCCTCATCCCAGAAGGAGAAGAGATGCGATACAACCACCTCACGGGAATACGTCTCCCAGTCCGATCTTGTCGAAATACACCAGCAGTCATGCCGCGAGGACCAGAGGAACCCCTTCCTCAGGAACTACCGAGAATTCTCACCCTCAGCAACAGCGAGGATGAGCATGAACCAGTATCGGATCAGCCTCAACCAGCCGCACGTCTTCCCACTGACCCTGAGCCCAACCTTCCGGAGATCCCAGAAGTCGTCCCCCCGCCGTATGGAGCACCGATCCGCTGACAACCAGAATTTGACATAGCCGCTCTAGAAGCCGACCCTGACTATCGAAGATTCGTCACCCTAATGCAAGCCACCTTACGCCCTTTACTACCCGAAGTCACCAACCAAGTACTAAGCGGAAGGCACATCGAGGCCATCACACAGAACATTGAGGAAATCCGCAACCGCCAGACAGCCTTTGACATCAGAGCAGCGGAACTAGCCTGACTTGTGCAACAGATCCAAGCAGAAGCAACATAGGCAGCCTGTAACCTAGTTGACCAAGAAAGGGCCCAAACCCAAACCCAGGTAACAACCATTCGAAACGTCCTCCAAGAGGTACCAGCATGGGTAAACGACCTACAACAAGGAACAAGCACAGTCCTCAGGGCCGTCACAGAAGCAGTAACCGAACTAAGGAAAGACGGAGAATTAACCTGAGAACTTGTACAAGCACTCGATGGAAGGATCGATCAACTGGAGGAACGCCTCACCCAGAAGATGGACAATGCACCCTTCAACGAGCCTCCTCTGGACCAATCTACCAAACGAAACATACGCCGTCCACAACGATCACCAAGCCCTCCCGGATTGCCTAACAGTCATCGCTCTCGCTCGAGAACCCCACAACGAACAAGACAGGATAGAACAAATAGGTCCCACTCCCCAGAAGAGGAACGCACCCCAAAATGAGCAAAAACCAAGAAACCAGAAGCTTTCAAAGGAAAGAAGCGGGATAGCGAAGCAGAGAACTTCCTAATGAAGATGGAACTTTACTTCCTCGAATATCCCAGGGCCTTCCCAGACTCCAAAAAGATCTCCACTACACTATCCAATATGAAGGAAGGACCCACATCACAATGGGCAAAACCCCTACTCAAGAAGGTCCTAGAAGAAACCGAGCACGAAACCATAGCCTCATGGAGCAACTTCAAGAAGGCTTTCCTCCTAGCCTTCGGAGACCCGATCAAACGGGAAAGGGCCACAGAGAATATCCAGAAGCTGGTGCAAACCCGATCTGCAAACGAATATGCCTCCGAATTCCGAATCCTCATGGACGAACTCGAATAGGACGAAAAAGCACTCATCGATTGGTTCAAAGCGGGACTTAAGAACACCGTTCGAAGAGAACTGCTACCAATGATGGTACTCCAGGACATATCTACCCTAAACCCTCGATGAATGGATTGAATACGCCATCTGCACCGATGACATCCTTTTTGCAACTTGTAACAGCGAAGACAACCGAACCAAGGGTAAAGCAGCTACGGTCCCAAACCCATGCCAAACACAATCACAAAATCAAACCGTACCAAAAGAAACCATTGAACAGAGAAGAAGGGAAGGAAGATGCTTCAAATGTGGACGACTAGGACACGCCATAGGGACATGCTGTTCAGGATACCACAAAGAGGATCAACCCCAAGGACAAAGCACCCGAAACGACTCCCAGAGGGAAGACTCGAGAAGGAAGGAAAAAGCCAAAGAAGCACATGTCAAGGAAACCAAGAAAGACGATGAATCCACGGCCTCGGAGTCAGAAAACTAATACAGCCTACTGTACCTGTGTCTGTAGGCAAGAAAAACCTAGATCGTGATGTCCGGCATGTATATTATCTAAAGAAATCAGACGACGATCCCCACTGCTACATCATGATCGAAGGAATCACGGAACCCATTCTCACCCTCATCGACTCAGGATCCTCCCGTAACTTCATCAATATCTCTTATGCCTGAAGAAACCACATCCCTTTAACCGAACTCACACACCCAAGAACGGTCATCGCCATAGACGGAAATGAAACTGCCCAGAAAATACGATTTCACACAACCATCACTTTCGAGCTAGAAGGACAAACCTTCAAAAGTCGCTTCTACGCCATGCCACTAGGAGACACAACCGTAATCCTGGGAAAAGAATGGCTCACAGAACATGATCCCGACATCTCCTGGAAAACTATGGAAATCAGATTTAGGGAAGAACAAGGAAAAGCGGCAGGAGAAGCACCAGACGAAACTCCTATCCCACCAGAATACACTGACTTCGCAGATGTTTTTGACGCAGAAAATTTCAAGGAACTACCACCCCACTGTGCCATAATCTTCAAGGAAGGATCGAAGCTCTCATGACCAGCAAAACCATACCCTATGTCCCCAGATCAGGCAAAACAACTCCGCGAATTCCTGGAACAAGAACTATGAGACGGAAAAATCAGACCCAGCAAGTCGGAAATCGCTGCCCCTTGTTTTTACATCAAAAAACAAGACAGTTCCCTTCGACTAGTAACGGACTATCGAAAGATGAACGACATTACCATTAGTGATCAATTCCCCATCCCGCTCCCCAAGGATCTGATCAAACAATCACGAGAGGTGAAGGTGTTCACCAAACTAGATCTACGATGGGGATACAACAACGTACGCATCAAAGAAGGGGACGAATGGAAGACCACCTTCCGCACCAAGGATGGACTATTTGAATACGTCGTCATGCCTTTCGGTCTCAAAAACATGCCAAGTATCTTCCAGCGATTCATCAATGAGATACTAGCTGACTTCAGAGGGGTCTTCGTCATCGTCTATCTAGACGACATCCTCATCTTCTCAAAGAACGACAAAGAACACACGGAACATGTGCACGCAGTCCTAGAAAGGCTTCGACAGAATCACTTATTCGTCCAACCAAAGAAATGTCGTTTCAGAGTCACCACCGTAGACTACATCGGTCTAGTCATCAGTCCTGAAGGAATTTCCATGGATAAAAGCAAGGTTCAAGATATCATTGATTGGCCAATCCCAAAAACAGTCAAGCAAAACCAGGCCTTTCTGGGATTCTGCAACTTCTACTGACGATTCATTCTGGACTTCAGCCTAATCGCTCGACCCTTACACGATCTAACACAAAAGGGGAAGCCCTGGAAATGGACGAACATCAAACAAGAAGCTATACAGGCCATCAAAGACACTGTAACCAAGGAACCTGTCCTCACACACCCTAACCCTGAGAAACAGTACATCCTAGAAACAGACACATCAGGCATGGCTTTGGGTGCCATTCTTAGTCAGTATCAGGAGGACAGAAAACTTCACCCCATCGCCTTTTTATCCAAAAGTTTCAACCCAGCACAACAAAATTATGACACATACAACAAGGAATTACTGGCCATCATCGAATCCCTAAAGCATTGGCAACTATACCTCGAGGATACAAAGATCCCAGTCCTTATATATACCGATCACCGAAACTTGCAGTTCTGGAAAGAAGCCAGAGTCATGGACCGAAAACATGCTTGCTGGTACACCGAATTGGCTTCTTTCAACTACGAGATCCATTATCGTCCAGGGAAGCAATCCCAAAAACCAGACGCCCTCTCACGGCACTCCGATTATGAAGATATCACAAATCCAGAACAAATCATGATCGCGACCGAATGTTTCCACGGCTTCAAGGTGACCCTAGATTTTGACCTCATCAAGGCGATCAAGGAAGCTCAGAAGGAAGAGGAAGAACTAGAACTCATAATCACAAACACTCGGAACAAAGAAAAACTCCCCCCAAGCATACAGAAACAATTCCGAAGGTACGACTGGAAAGAAGGGCTACTATGGTACAACAACACAATCGTCATACCAAAGGATCCGGAAATCAAGAAAGCCGTCCTCCGAACACACCATGACTCACCAATTGCGGGACACCAAGGAAGGGAAAGAACCCTTGAAGTCATCAAGCGACACTATTATTGGCCCGGAATGACACAAGAAGTACATCAATACGTACGTAGATGGGTGCCGATCCTGCAACGAGGCGAAGACAATGAATAACAATACCCCTCCAAAGAACATTGAAATACTGGAACGACCCTGGCAACACATCAACTACGACTTCATCGTAAAGCTTCCGCCATCTATGGGTTTCGACAGTATTCTAGTTGTCGTGGATCGCTTTTCACGGCAAGCTCACTTCATCCCCTGCAATGAAAGCATAGACGTGGAAGAGTTAGCCGAGATCTTCACACGAGAAGTCTTCAAACACCACAGTCTCCCTGAAATTACGATCTCCGATCGAGGACCCTCCTTCAACAGCAAGTTCCTGAAAGCCCTTTACGAAAGATTACAAATTGAACCCCGTTTTTCCACGGCCTACCACCCTCAAACAGATGGACTAGCTGAAAGAACAAACCAATGGCTGGAAAATTACCTACAAAGCTTCTGTAATTACAAACAAGACAACTGGTCGAAGTGGTTACCCCTGGCAGAGTTTTGCCATAACAACCACGTCAACACTGCGACCAGACAATCTGCCTTCGAAACCCTATATGGACAATCGCCGGTATGGGAGATTACGAGCCAGCAGGGTAGCAGCCCACGCACCAACGATATCACAAATCACATGAGGGAGGTGTGGGACGAGGCCAGGGCAAAAATGGAGCAACAGACAAAGGAACCAGGAGAGCCACCGAACTTTGAAATAGGGGAACAAGTTTGGCTGAACACAAGGAACATACAGACCACGAGACCCTCGAAGAAGCTCGACAAAAAACAGGCAGGCCCTTTCAGGGTAACAAGGAAGATCTCCTCCCACGCCTACGAATTAGAGCTCCCCAGAACTATGAGGATACACAATGTGTTCCACGTTGGACTTCTCTCCCCGGTTCGGAAGGATCACTTCAATCATACTCAGCCCCGACCTCTGCCGATTATTATGGAAGACGGAGAAGAGGAATACTGGGTAGAGGAAATTGTAGGATGGCAACAGACAAAGGAAGGACTGAAGTACAGATCAAATGGGAGGGATATGACTCGAGCGAAAACTCGTGGGAATCAGCAGAGAAAGTTTGCCGACGTCAAGCACACCATGGACAGTCTGCGACGAAGATACCCTAACACACCACTCCCCTCAGGGTATAAAAAGACGAAGGGGAGGTCCAGTCCAGACATCCTCCCCATCTCCTCCTCTACCACCCCAGCGCCCAAGCTAGCTCCCACCCCCCCATCGCCATGGTTGCTGTCAAATCCTACGCTACAGTTGCTGGGAGTGGTCAACAGGGACACAACCCCGAGGTGCGACACGCCAGGGCCAATGCCAGCGCCTGGGAAAGAGCGCAGTGGGCCCCCAAGCCCAAGGTCACCATCGTCCCCATGGGGAACTACATCATTGTATGGGAGGAGTGTGGACGCCTGTGAAAGGACGGTGTGGGCGAGTATGTCCGGGACACCTGGAAAATCAACAACTTCTCAGACGCTCTGGACTACACAGCAGAGCTCGACCCCCAGTGCGACCTGCGATACATCCCGATCCACGAGCAGGCAGGTTGCGACCTCAGTGGCAACACGCTGCATCACCCCAAGTTTGGACCCCTCGCGTGGGTCGGAGACAGGCCAAGACTGGACGACGCCTGGCAGATGTCGCAGACAAAGCTCTACATCGCAAATCGGTGTGTCGGTGACTCGGTCTACGGAGTGGTCACCAAGTCAAAGGGCCAATTCCTGGACATCGAGTGGAGGGCTGATTGGACCTGGTGGGTGCGAACCAATCGCATGCAGGAGTGGATCGCGGACGCAGTATGCGAATGGCGCTCCAAGGTACCCGAAACCTACGACGACCGGGTCGAGGAACTCACCAAGGACCAAGTCGCCAACCTCCTCTTCTGAAAGGGGATGTTGAAGAGCCAATTCTTCGAATGGCTCGACCAGTACACCTGGAGCCAGCACATGGGATGGGAGGAACAGTACCAGTCTTGGGAGCATCTTGACGAGACCCCCGAAGAGCAGGCCGAGTAGGGTGGAGGAGTATGGGCTACCCAAAAGGGTTAACCAGTAGTTAGCTAGATGGGCCCCTGGAATCTAGCTGGGCGGACAATGGGCCGCCACCCAAGTGACTTAGTTAGAAACTTTTTCTTTTTTTTTTTTTTTCCTTTTCTTCTCCTTTTTTTTTGTGATCATCTTTCTTTGGATTTGTCTTTTAAGACGATCACTTTTGTGGGGGGAATGTTGGGAGTTTGTACACTCACCCCCAACTTTTTCTCGTGGCTCGTTCTCTCTCGCCACTGGCCTTAAGCTGTGTGTGCCTTCTCGGCTTCTGGGACTCTGACTCGGTGTATGCGTCAGCCTCGGCTGCGCAGTATGGTTCTGATGTACACGCGTCTCGTGCTGATGTGCAGCCTCTGCCATTTACACTGTATGACAAGCACTCATGTACGTAGCTTATATACAGCGGTGCGCAAGCCTGGATACTCCAGCTTGCTTCACCTTGTTGTCTCTACTACCTAGAGTCCCTCTCAGGACTTCACCCTGGAAGTTCACCACCTCATCTTCACGTTCTCTCGAACACCTCTCTATTCCTTAGGGGTACTAGGGAACCTACCACTCTACTTGTCTCAGGCTTCCCTCATTCGACACACTCTTACTCCCTTGTCAAGTCGCCGTATCTCGTGGCGTAACCACCATTTGAAGATAACGCACACGCACACGTCTACCTTGGTTTCTACGGTTCGCCACTGATAAACAAGGACACGTGATCAGTCACATCTCCACTTTCACCGAGTCTACCAGTATCCAATTCGCGTCCTGACAGGTCG
>WSTK01000753.1:0-15706 GCA_019616945.1 Ceratobasidium sp. 414 | reverse complement strand
TGTCACGACCTGTCAGGACGTGCACTGGAACGAATCTATTTGGCGAAGGTGGAGACCTATACGATCACGTGCCCTTGTTTACTGGTGGCAAACTAAGGTGGACGTGTGCGTGTTCGTGATCTTCGAGTGGCGGGATTGCCACGAGATACGATGACTTGACGAGAAAGAAGTGGTGTGTCGGACGATGGAAGCTTGGGACGAGTAAAGTAAGAAACTCCCTAGGATTCCTAACGAATATAGAGGAGTGCGAGAGACGAGGTGGACTAAGTGGCGAGCTTCCAGGGTGAAGTCCTGAAAGGGACTCTAAGGTGTAGAGACGACAAGGTGAAGCAAGCTGAAGTATTCAGGCTTGCACACCGCTGTATTTATACTACGTACATGAGTGCGAGTCATACAGCGGAATGGCAGAGGCTGCGCATCGGCACGAGACGCGCGTACACCTGAGTCAAGCTGCACAGCCGAGGCTGGCGCGTACACCGAGTCACTAGTCCGAGAAGCCGAGAAGGCACACGCGGCTTAAGGCCGGTGGCGAGAAGACCGAGCCACGAGAAAAGTTGGGGGTGAGTTGACGAACTCCCGACACAGCGGATGTCCATTTTAGTGAATACTTTGGCATCTTTGAGCTTTTCTGGCAAATCCGCTTGGATGGGCATTGGGAACTGGTCCGGCTTAGTTATCGCATTGATTTTCCGATAGTCCACCACCAGTCTTAGACCTCCGTCCGCCTTTTTGACGTAGAAGCATGGTGAGGTGATAGGGGATGAACTGGGTCTGATTTTTCCGTTGCGTAGTTCTTCGTCTAGATACTCCTTCAGAGCTTTAGATTCTGCTGGGGACATTGGGTAGGTTTTGGTGGGTCTTGGTAGTTCGGCTTCTTTGCTGAATTCGATTGAACAGTTGTAGACTCTGTGGGGTGGTATTTCGCTGAACCCCTCTTCCTGAAACAGGTCTACGAAGTCTCTGAATTCTTTTGGTATGTTTACGACTTCCTGGCCCACCTTTCCCATTATTCTGGGTTGGTAGGAGATGGCGAGGTTCTTCCAGTGTATTATGGGTTCAGCTTCCCCTAGCCAATCCCTCCCCAGTATGATATCGGTGTCTCCCAGGGGCATGAGGTAGAAGTCGTGGGTCAGGGTTTTCCCTTCGACTTCTATCTTGAGAGTAGCTTTCTGGGATATTTTAGTCTTTACTTCTCTTCCATTGATGGCAATGACAGTCCTTTTGTTCTTTAGTTTTGTCATGGGTATCTCATGCTTCTTCGTGTAAGCGGTGTCGATAAAGCATTTTGATGACCCTGAGTCGATGAGCGTTTCGGTTGGTTCCATGATTCCCTCCACTGTGGTGTATATCAGCGCCTGGCTGTTGGATTTCTTGAGGTAGTATACATTGGCGGGTTTGGGTGTTGTTGGACCCCCGGACATGGGTCCCAGTGGTCCTTCTAATTTTCCGATTCCGATGCTGGTTCCTCGGCGGGGTCCCTGGTGGTTGCGGCCTTACCCGAGGAGCGTTTCCCTTTCCCTTCATAGGACCATTTCCTGTGACAATCCTTTACCACATGTCCAGGTTTCCCGCATTTGATGCAAAGTCCCTCTCGTCTCCTTCAATCTTTTTCTTCGCTGGGGACCGATACTGTCAGGTTCGCTACTGTTGCGGCTTCCTTTCCTTTTATCTGTTGTTGATAGTTTTTGTTTCCTCCCGAGGTTCAGTGAGGTCGGGATCCCGTGTCTCCTGGTGGTTCTCTGGAGTTCAGTTTTTGGTTGGTGAACAGCATGTCATCAGCCCTACATGTGAGCGATATCCATTGCTCGAGTGTGAGTGTCTCCACAGAATCTCCACTAAGCATAGCGATCCGAAGTAGCTCCGAACATACTAAGGGTTTGAGCCCTTCCCTGAAGCGATCAATAAGGGCCTTGTCATTCCAGTCTACCTCTTGTGCTAGGTTTCGGAACTGCGTGGCGTATGATTGGGTGCTCTTGGTCTGCATTAATTTCCCTAATTCCCTTATCATCCTGTCTTTCTTGACAGGATCAGAGAAGTTGGCGAGGAATGCTTTCTTGAAGGCTCCCCAGGATTGTAGGAATTCGCGTTCCTTGTGCTGGGCTGACTTTTTGAGAAGCGGTTGAGCCCAGTGAGTCGCGTCTCCTGTGCCCATATTCATCAAGGTGGACCTTATTTTCCTAGTGTCATCGAAGACGTTGGGGTTGTAGTCCTTGAAGTGGATTTCCATTTTCATTAGATATATCTCTGCTTCCTTTCCTTTCTTGCCATCAAACGGTTTGGGTTTCTTAGTCCTTGCTTCCTTAGGGATGGTTGTTCCTTCCCTGGAAATTCGGGTTTCTCCTTGATCCGAGTCTGGGTGTTGGGGGGGGCTTCTTCCTTAGTGGCTGAGGTTCTTCTCCTCTCCCCTTCAGCTTGAACAGTGGATTCCCGGATCGCTCTGCTTGGTAAAGCGAAGGTTCCGGATGGAGCGATGTCCTCTTCGTCTTCGTCTAGATTCAGGGTGGTATATCAGGCCCGGGGATGGACGGCGGGTCTATCTGGGATTGATCATTTCTCGAGATCCCTATAATCGTGGATCTTGTTGGCTAGGGTTGTCATCCTTTGTTCCAGGGCTCCTAACATTTCTTCGATGTTCTTTTGTCCCCCTGTCAATTGTGTTAGTACAGTGTTTATTTCTTTAAGGGTTTCGTTCAGCCCCGAGACTGCGGTGTTAGCTCCTTTTGCCACTGTTTCCACCCCCCTCGCAGCGTTGTCTGCGTGGAAGGCATTGTTTTGGGCGTCTGTTGCCCTGGCTCTGGCCTCTTCCAACCTTACCCCTTGGTTTCTAAGGATACACTCCACACTGCTGAGGATTTGAGTGGTTTTTGCCACTTCAACGGTGGTTCGTTGTTGGAGGGTGGATAGCCCTTCTCTCAGGGCTATTGCTATCACCTGAATCGGGTTCGGGGTGGGGTTTCTTGCCTGGACAGCATCCGGTGGGGTAGGGTTAATCAGTTCTCCCGCTTGTTCTGTTAGGATCCAGGTCATTTCTTCGACTTCCAGGAATGACATCTCCTCAGGACCCTGTTGGGTCTGGGGAGTTGGGGTATTCTCGGTACTTCCTTCGGTGACCGATGTCGTGTATTGGGGGTTCAGGTGGTGAAGGAGTACAGTGGGCATTCCTCCTGGCATTTCCAGTACGGAATTGTCTTCTCCGGTGGTGGCGTCCGTTGGTGGGGGTTCGTCACGGGCTGCTCTGCTGGTGGAGCGCGTCATTCTTGTTGGTCCTTGGGTCTCTTGAGACATAGTTTCGTCGTTCTCTTATGTATCTCAGAGGTTGGCTAGTCTTTCTTATGCTTAGCCCTGGATTCCTCGTCTTTTGAGTATCCGGAGTCGCCACTAGACGGGTAGTAAGATTGCTTTACAATGTTGAGACCTCCTCTCTTTGCTTGTTCTTTATCTTCCGTGTAGTGGCTGCATTGTCTTTATTGTTCTAGTTATTGTACGTTTATGTGTTGTATAGATTCCTTATAGTGAAGTCCTGTGGTGGACGAGGTAAAGCAATCTGGGGACTCCAGGTTGCTTTCCCTTCCTTATATACATATAGAGTCATTGAGTCATTCTCGTGTGCAGTCCGCAGCTGGTCATGTGTGGCGTCAGAAGCTTATTGGACAGTGGCTACTAGTCATGTGTTGCTGTTTATGTTTCTATCATAGGTGGTACCTGGTGTATTTGCGGCTCTGAATCTTATAGGAGCCGCGCTTAGTCCAAGGGTCATGTGACATGGCTTAGTCAGGTCGGAGGTCAGACTAGCATTACAAGAGAGAGTTATTGCACGTCCGACTTAGTTAACCACTGGAACAGTAACGGGTCACGTGACACTGTGTGATATGCTTCCGGCATCTGGGCGTGGCACAGTTGTTAACCAGTCGTGTACCGTTGGACCCTTTTTTGGTAACGATGCTGGTAACGATGCTTCATAGGGTCGTGACAAGACATATAGCCGGGTCACCTGCATATCGTCCCCAGTGACTGGTCAGGGGCTCTTTCCAACCCACTTGAGATCCCCTCGCTTGGGGCACCACAGGGTCTTGTCGTTGACCCACATGCAGCTCCATCACTGCCCCCTCAGGATGTAGTTGAGGTTGGCAGTGGGGTCAAGGCCTCAGGCATAATTCCAGGCCTTGTCGAAGTTCATTCATCCAGTGAGCTTTTGGACCTCTTGGTCAGACTGGAGCTGGATGATGTTGTGCACTGTAAGTGTGGATAGGCGGGGCTCGACAGTGGCAATGGCTCAGGTGGCGGTGGCGGAGCGGCGGTTGTGGATGGGGGCCATTGTGATGGGGGTTCAGTTAAAAAAGGGTTGAGCAAGTTAAGTGTATGTGAGTTGGGGCAGGTAGCGGTGGTTTGGTAGTTGGTGCTGAGTTCTGCTGCTCTCCCCCCTTCCCTTTTATCCCTTTCTGCATTGTAGTTTGCTGGTGTTGGTGCTCCTGGGTGCTTTCGTAAAAAGTCCCTCATGAGTGGGTCGAGTTCAGCTATCTTCTCAGCCTGTTCCATAGTGTCCTCAAGCGAGTCATACCCTTTCCACCTCACTTGGTAGTACAGGCTGTTCTTCTGCTGCTCCCATGCTACTATCTTCTTGGCTTCAAATTCCTGCTCCCCTTCTTCTGTTATGATTGGTGGAGGTCTGGCTTGGAATCATCCAAAGGAATCCTCTTTGTAAGGTGTCAGGAGTTCTCTATGTGGAAGACATCATGTATGTGCATGGTCTTTGGAAGCTCCAGCCTGTATGCATGCGAGGAGATCTTTTCGCTAATGGTGAAAGGTCCTGCCTTCCTGTCATCAAGCTTCTTCGATGGTTGGTGTGTTCTGATGTTTTTGGTAAGGAGCCACACCTTATCACCCTTCTGGAATTCTGTTTTTGGCAGGGACTCCTTATTCTGGTGGTACTCCATTCAGGCCCTGGGCTGGGAGCTGCTTCAGCGCAGAGTCTGGGAATCCTGCAGGGATGGTTGCGCCAGTGAAACATGCGTATACATGAGGGTCCCCGTGGGAATATGTTTCACTGAAGACCAGTAGATTAGTAGGACCAGCCTATAGGGCATTGTGCATAATAGGATTTGATTGCATGCAGAGTGGTACAACCCTGCGCAGACTCAGCACAGCCACCCAGATGCTTGGGGTGAGTTCTAATGGACCCAGAGTCCATTGCACGTAATGGAATTTCATTGCGCAGACTCATATCCCAGTACACAGAGGGTTATATGTACCAAATACATTGTTTTGATGTGGTATGATGATACCAGGTCTATGGGCAACACTCAAGGGGTGAAGAGACACACACAACAGGACATAGTAGATTTCTGTAGGTCTGCATGGAATTTCCAATTCCCGCAGAGTCTTTTCACCACTCAGCTGCCTGTCTGAACTTGTATTTTCACACACAGTATAATTAGTACAATATGGGACACTGTGGGCAGAGGTAACTCTGCTGAGCTACAATATCCCTATTGGACTCCATTAGGGAGTCTGCAGATTATCTAGAGCACCTGCTGAGTTAAAATAATGGAGTCTCAGTACCAATGTACATTCCACAGGACAGGGAAGTACAACCCCCTAAATGGGTATACAAAAACAAAATAAGAAGTCCGCAGGTAATTTGCAATTCCTGCGGAGTTTTTTGAGCCCCAATGGGCACCAATTGAATGCCTCTAGGGGCTCACATGTTTGCACCCCATAGGGTTAATGAAATATGGCACACAGTAGATAAAGGTGTCACCACTGGGGTGTATTGTCCCTATTGGACTCATTAGAGGGTCTGTAGGTGGGTTTGAACACTTGTTCAGTTGATAATAGTGGTTTATTAGTACAGGTATATGGTCCACAGCAAAGTACAACCCCCAAAGGGGGTGTACAAAATAAAATGTGGACTCTGCCAGTAATTTGCAATTCCTGCGGAGTTTTTCAGTTGTGCTTGGCCACCAATCAACTGCCTGTGGAAACTCACATGTCTGCATACAGTAGGATTCTGTAATATAGTATAAATAGAGAAAGACAACTACATTTGGGTGCATTATCCCCATTGAACTCAATTAGAGAGCCTGCACTGTAGGAATTCAGGGTACTCGATCTTAGTGCTGACAATCATGCTATATTAGTGCGAAACGCACTTGAGGGACATACCAAATGAACTAACAGGTTGTACCAAATGAACTAAAGGAGGTGCCGAACAACCTTTACAGTAGCACTGAAGGAATTCTGCCGAAGTGACAGCTCAAATGCCCAGTGAGCCGGCTCCTAAGCAGCCTAAAGTGCGGGAGGTACTAAAATGTCGTTTTAGGTGCTTCTGTCACTTCAGGACAGTGCTAGACTGACTTCATAGGGTGAGGAAGAAACTTACTAATAGTAGGGCTGCAGCTTTGATGAAGTGATGCCAGCGTGCCAGGCAAGTTCCACCCAACCAGAGCCAAGTAACCAAAGAACCCCCAAGAAGTGACTTCGGCACTTTGACTGAGTGTCGCCACCTCTCTATTTGAGTGTGTTTGGCACATCAGGTTAGTGCTTCTCTCACGTTCTTCTGGTACCTCTCTTACTCTTTTTGTAGTGTCTCTCTTACTTTTTTGTAGTATCTCTCTTACTTTTTTTGTAGTGTTTTTATTACTTTTTTTTTCGAAGTACTTCTCTTACTTTTTCGTGTATTTCTTTTGTATAGAATGATGTACATAAAAAGATAGAAAATGCAGAAATAAGCGAACGAGTCATACTCTCCCTATCAATGCACCAATGCAGCATCAACATCTAGGCCTGAAAGTAATCCACATGTTAGAAAACATCTCTTAATCATGGTACTTGCAGCTTACCTTCTTAGCACACTGAGTCCTCATGGTCGCCACCGGGGCAGGATTATTGGTAGAGGCCTGGTTCGCCTGTAATAGGTGTGCATGGGTGGGGGTGGGTTGGTAGACTAAATGGTAGGCTTACCACTTTCTTCTTTGTCCCTTGCTTGCCTCCCTTCATAGTAGCCACACCGCCGTCCCCACTGGCCTTGCCACCCCCAGCACCCCTGCTAGTTGTTGCCTTGCCTTTACCCTTGCCTGCAGTCACAGGCTGGGATTCCAGTTCGGTAGGGGCCTCACTAAGCTCGTCGTCGTCGTTGTCATCGGGAGCACCGAGGTCCAAGAACACGCTCCCAACCCGTGCGAGTACTGCATTGGAGCAGCTGGCAAGAGTCAACGAACCACCGAAAGGCTGGCCAGCAGTGCGGCTGGAAGTATCGCCAGTGGGGGGATGAGTCGCGGACTGGGTCGGCGCAGCAGGAGCAGGTTCAGCAGCAGGAGGTGTTGGTCTAGAAGCCGGGGGGGCAGGTTCAGCTGGAGCACTGGGGGGAGCGCAAGCAGTGGGACCAGTGGGCTCAGCAGGAGGGGCAGGATCAAGTGGAGTGGCGGAGCGAGGGCGAGGGTGAGGGGTAGGGCGAACAAGAACAGGAGGATGAGTTGAAGGGTTGACAGGCGCTGCCACTGCTTTGGCGGGGGTGTGGGCAGGAGTATGAGCAGTGGGACGAGTAAGGGCAGCACCAGTGGGAGGCTCCACGGGAGGCTCGGCACCCACCTCACCTGAAATTAAATGTTAGTGGTTATACATGATACATGAACGCAGGCGTACCTCCAATCTGTAATTCAGATATATTTCCAGCAACATTATCGACCTTGCTGGTGCTGTCGATGTCGATGGTCTCAGGGTCGCCCTCAGTTTTGGCCTGGAGTGTGGCAGCTCTATGAGCCTCGTGCCGTGCAAGGGCGGCTTTTCATTGTGCCTTGCGACATGAATCCCACTGAGCCGCCTGCTTGTCCTCGGTTAGGGTTGATGCTGGAGCAACTCGGGGCTTCTCGAGCTTCTTGGCCTTTTCAGTACTACCTTTCAAAACGACATAGATGAATGCCTCGATTGGCCACTTTGGGTCGTTGAACTCCCCAAACCTGGGGAAGGTTTCTAAAACCTGTAGATAATGTTAGCGGATAGAATGAATGTGTTGGTGGTGTGTGTACATACCATGTTACAGACTGTGCAGAGCTGAGGTCCGTCTTGAAACGAAATCGACTTGGCCATGTCGAGATGGCCAAGGATGCAAAGTTGTTGTACACCATCCTGTAGGAGAAGGGGTTAATAACTCTAATATGCAGGATATGAGCACCACATACTAAAACTGACAGATAATCCGTAGCATCCAGTTTGAACACGGCCCTCATGTTGAACTGGGCCTTCCCAGGTGTACCCTTGGGTCGTGCACCGAGCTTGAACGTGATGTCGGGGCACACTTGTAACAGCCAGCTGACAGGTTCTGTAGGTGCGGGAGCCCCCTGAACTGCAGGTGCTTGAGCAGGCCGACTCAGTTGACGTCCAGGCTGGTTAAGAGTGAACATAGTAGACAGCAAGTAAGAGTGAGGAGTCGAGGGTACAGAGGGGGGAGTGAGAAGCAAGTACCTCGAACATGAGGAGAGCTGGTATAAGACGAAAATGAAAAGAGACTAGTCAATACTAAAATGGACTAATATGGGAACGTGGGGACAATCAAATAGAATGTGAAAAAGCTGTCACTCACATATACTTCTGTGAAGTACCTGTCGCACTTAGTGTGGGTACCTCAACTTGGGAACAGCACATTCCAACTAGCCCGACTTTAGTAGTATGGATAGCATATAGTTACTAAATTCGCATATTTACATGTTCCTGGATAGCCAAGGCTGCAGTGCCAGCAAATAGGGAATCGGGGCCAGCGTGGGAGAGACATGAGAGTGAGCATGTACAGATACAAGATTGCAGATACAAAACACTAGATCCTTGGTAAAAACACAATGCCTGCACGGACAAGAGGCAAGGGTGGCCCAATGAAAAAATACGCAGTTGCGTCGGTCGACATGCAAAGGTGGCGCGTGGGAAGGTGGTCCAGCACATCCCCCAGCACTGAGAAAGCACACTGGTAGAACGAATGCTGGGGCACAAAACTACCACACACTGGGTACAGCGTACCCAAACGGTTGACTTCGCTCGATGGGTGACGTCCTTGGCAGGTACCTTGACTGGGTCAGCAGACAGCAGCGTTTGGCAGGTCGAGGATGCAAGCGAGGTCAAGTTGGAGTGGGAGGGCGAGGGGGGAGTGGAGACCAGGGAGGGGTAGGGATTGGCATTGACATAGTCACCATAGACAGCATGCCAAGACCGCCGAGTTCTTTGGGGTTGTAGAAGACGACAGGAGGGAAATGCGATGGCATTCTCGAATTCAAACCAATCTTGACGCAGGTCTTGTTCTCAACCTTTACGAGAGTGTTGAGAAGCTCATTGGAGTGAGTGAGAGTAATAACCATAGGGTGTCGCGCGAGCACGCACTCACAAAGGTGTCGTCCCACTTGATTGTAGTGAGCGACTGAGGGAGCCTCTGCTTGACGTTCCAGAATACTGCATGCCCGAGGTTTACCTCGTGTTTGATCAGGCGTACTTGTTGTTATATCTGATGATGTTGTTGTTTGTGGGATCGAGACTTGCAGAGAGGTAGCGCTGGATGAGGTCGCACACCTCGTCAGTGGTAAAGTGGAATAGAACATGAATACAATTGATGTATAACATGACGCTCATACATGCTGACGACCTGTGGGGGTAGAATGTGTATGTCTGTAATAATAAACGTCCTCAGTGGAACATGAAAAAGAGAAAAAGGGGGGGAAAAAGAAGGGAAGGACAAAAGAAAAAAAAATAGCATGATATCAGCAGGTGCATGCCCACCTACTCCAAAGTCGGTTGATCTGCTGTCTGTAAGTTAGCCAATCAACTCACACTGGAGGGGAACTGCCCACACGATGGCAAGACTGAAATCAAAAGTTAGTTTTTGTTTAATACGGCTAATGCGCTGCTGACTTACCAGGATCTGCCCACCCCTGTTTCCCTCCCTTGTACTATTACCTCCCCTTCCATGGCCATCAGTATCGTCATCCGAAGCGTCCAATGCTTTCGGGTGAGGAAGGGGCAATTAGGCAGGGCTATATTCACTGTCACAATCTGAGATTGGGTGTGGCACAGAGGGAGCAAGAGCGTGAAGCGGGGTGCACAGATAGGCATGAGTGGAGATGGAAGTATAATGGAGAGCTGAGAAAGTGTCGCAAGTGAGACCACAGGCCAGAGTGCAAGGGGAATTCCAAGCAGGGCCTCCAGCAAGAACCCAACACAACCAGAAGACAAGTTTGCGAGACCGAAAACAACTGGAAACACGGGCAGAGGCACAACTCGGGACAGAGAGCCCACTAGAACTTTCGCCCAAAGTCCTGCCAGCTTGCGCTCGGCTAGACGGGCCTTATACGCTGCCTGGGTTGCCTGATCCAATGAACACTTCAAGGCGAGCCCAAGGAGCACGTCGATTGGCCAACTGTAAGAGTCGAATATCCCTAAACCAGGGTATAACTCTAGAGCCTGAGGGTAGTGTTAGTACAAATGGAGTGTAACACTTGTAGTTACGTACCCTCCGTCAAATAACATTAACATGAGCCATATTCTGCTGCCCAAGTGGCTTCTTCATGTTAAGCCCCGATGTGACGGCAAGCTCAGCTATGTCTGACTAAAATGCAAGTCAGCGGGCGTTCTCTAAGAGCGCAAACTTACCAGGAGCAGCTTGTAGTCCAGGGGATCCAACTGAAGTACAGCCCTCACGCTGTAAGCCTCCCCAGGCCTGCCCTTTGGCCGGTGGCAGAGCGCAAATGCGAGGCGGCGAGGCACTACAGGTGCATCCCCACCCACCAGTAGAATCGCTTGAGCCATACAAGATAAGAGGGGGGGGAGAATGAGACAAGGGGTGAGAAGCGAGGAACAGGAAGCAAGAGGCAAGTGACCTCGAGAGCTTGGTGCAGAGCCTGAGGTACTTGAGCAGAGCGCCACAACCACGTGTGCAGCGATCACGAGGAGACGTTGCAAGGTGTTGGGGTGGGAAGAATTAATACAGTTGCAGTTGGTCTAGGTTGGTCTGTGAAGGAGAACATGAGGCCTGTCAGCTGAGAATGATATCATTTACTCACCAGTGGATTTCCCATTCTAAAATCTTGGGGAGTGACAATGGAAGCACTTAACGTGCTCACTGCATGTATTGAACAATAGTGATAGGTTAGTAGGTGCTCGGGGCATGGAGGATATACATACTAATAATATGTATATTCAATCCGTTGGGGCTTGGGTGCAGCGGTGGGAGCTGCAAACTGTCGCTGAGTCAAAGCGCTGAGCAACCACAGTTTCTAGTGCCTCAGTCAGCTCTGGCAACTAGACGACAAGCTTCCACCACTGTATAAAATGCGTACCTCCAGTTGTACTTCTGCCATTGACACTCTAGGCAATGGCCTTGGTCGATAACAAGCGGCAGTGCCCGTGCTGCCTAAAACCACTCGGGGATTGCCAGATCCAAAGGCACCTCGCCCTAACTCGACGCCACAATGGGGCGCAGCTCAGGCTCAACTATGGCAGGGATATGGGTGAGGTTAATGATGAGGCTGAAGGTACATACTGATTTAATCCTGGCCACTTTGCTGATGTAGTTGTAGGGAACAATGGTCTTGTGGTGGATGACGCCGGTGAGCACATCAACATTCTTGAGGACCACGAAGGCGCCCACACTGAGGGCAGTATGGGCGTCGAGAATGTTGAGGTGGAAGGTATATTCTACATGGGTAAAGATCCCGCTTCACTTGCTGACATGGTGAATTATAGAGCTGGTGCAACTAGCTATTGAGATGCCCCCTAATGAGGCTAATTTAGTTGTACACAACGCTGGCGTAGAAGTACCTCTTGGTAAGTTACCCACTATATACTCCAACTTGTCTCAATCGCTCACCTTCTTCTACATTAAGACCCAGCACATGGGCTCCGTCGAAACCCGCCTGTAACAATTGTAGATTGGCCAGATCCTGAAGCTGACCCCGAGGCAGAGGATGAACTCTCGGATGACGACAAGCCTGTTGTTGGTCCTGACTGTGGCCCAGAATACATCGAGCATGACATACCGCCTGGACTTGACCCCATCGATGAGCCCCGGTTGGCTGACGACACGATGTGCGACATACTCCAGCGGCACCTTGGCAACCTGGCTGTTCAGCAATGGGTCGACATGTGTAAGCATTCTGTTTTTCGATTTTTAGCTTTATTAACATGCACTCTAATATCTTTCTAGACAACTGTATCTTATCGAAGCGGGACCAAAGCATGCTCAGGATGCTGGCTGCCCGCCTTCGCAAGCATTTCTCATGTGACACCTGGGATGACCTGCGACAGGGTGTGTGTGGAGACCTGGATATCCCCTCTGAATTTATTGCTTGGTGACGTCTTCGGCTCCTTGCAGAATTGGAATCGTCTGCATATGACTGTTGTGTTAACTCATGCTGCTGTTTTTTAGGTAAATATCAAGATTTGGATCGATGCCCACTCTGCCACAAGGCACAGTATAATGCGTGTGGCAATCCAAGATGACTTTATCGCTATACTCCCCTCGTCCCACAACTCCACGCCCTCTTCCAGGACAAGGAGATGGCGAGGAAGCTTGGCTATCAAGTGGAGGCCGAGCAACGATTCGATCCCAAGGTTATCGAGGACATTTTCGATGGCAATAACTATTGCACGCTGTGCCAAACCCTCCTCCGCCTGGGTAGCAACTACTGCTTCTTTGACAACTCGCAAGAACTTGCGCTTGGGATTTCAATGGACGAGTTCAGCTTATTCAAACACTGGCGACGTGGGTTATCTACCGCATGGCCAATAATTCTGATCAACTACAATCTCCCACCAGGAATTCGGAACCACATCGAGAACGTCATCTGTGTGGGCGTCATACCTGGCCCCAAGCAGTGTAAGGACCTCAATTCTTTCTTGATCCCACTCCTCAAGGAACTCCTGGCACTTGAGGAAGGTGTTGAGGTGGGCGGATTCTTCCCTGGTGAGGATATAGCCCATAATTTCCTCCTGCATGCGTTTCTCATCCTCGGTTTTGGCGACATCCCTGCGGTCGCCAAAATGCTTCTCATCAAGGCCCACAATGCGAAGGTGCCCTGTTGAGCCTGCGTCATGCAAGCTATATCATGCCAGCTCTCAGAGCAGAAATCTGTCTATTACATTCCCTTGATGAACCCGAGCATGATGAACACACTCCCTATCAACGAGCTCCTGATGCGCTCGCATGCACAAATGCTTGCTGTCCTCAAAAGGCTTGATAAACTGAACGTCCTGTGCAAAAAAAAAAAGTGAGAGGAGTATGCTCAGGATACAGGGATTGTTGGGTGGCCCATCTTTGCATATTTGAAGTCTGTCGATTTATCTTCTAGTTTTCCATACAATATGATGCACTTACTTTTCGAAATCCTTGTGCCAAACATGATATCCCACTGGACCAGCAAGTTTAAGTGGCTTGACCAAGGTAACGGGGCGTATGAGCTAACGCTGGGGGATTGGGGGGATATTGGAAGACGCACCGCACAAGCCACACACACCATCCCCTCTGCATTCATCGGCACCATCCCTGATATTGCTGAAGACGGTAATCTTTTTAAGGCTGAGGCTCATTTGTTTTGGATCCAACATATGGCCCCTATCCTCCTGCATGGCCAACTACAGGAACCCTACTACAGGTGAGCAACCTAACCCTTTACCCATACAATTATACTAAATGAACCAATACTAGTCATACTTTACTTATTTGAGAAATCATCTATTATTGCCTTCAATACGAGATCACACATGAGGAAATCAACGAGCTTGAACTGACTGTAAATCGGTTTGTGACTGAATACAAAGAGTAAGTTTGTTATTATTATTATTATCATGAATCATCACTGGTAGTCAACGCTAACACAATGATATAGATACTACTTTCAGTATGAACATGATCGCCTACCTGCCTGCCCCCTCACAATCCATGCGATCCTTCACCTACCATTCTACATACATCGATGCGGCCTGCTGTGGGCATCTTGGTCTTTCATCATGGAGCGATTCTGCACATGACACTCACTCCCACCTCCCACCTGGTTCCCTATGGGAGAGATTGAAGTTGGCGGGATTATGTAAGTTGGTGGGATTATGTAAGTAGCACATGACTTCCTGTAGGTAGCACGTGACTTCCTATCCTTACTTTGTGTAATGTATCGTGACGGAGATGGGTCATGACAAAATGGGTCATGACATTATTCCCCCTTTTGGGTGCAGTTTTGGAGGATTCCAAGCAAACAGATATATAGAGTGTTCTGGTACAGAGACAAAAACATATAAAAAGTAACAAAATAAAGAAGATAAAGGTAGATCTAAGGGAATATAAAGAAGGGGTGTTCCCCTGTGAGCACCCACTTGACATTTTTGGCCACCCAGGCCTCTCCCTCCTCCCCTTTTATGTCCGACCAGCACTTGGTGATCCCTTCCCAACTGTTTCCCAGGATTACCATCAGTTGAACTTTCATTGCCTTCACATGTTTATATCGGCTGGTGAAGTTGGTTTCATATTGGCTCAGTGCCTTAAGGGAGTACTTGCTGTTGGTGTGGACCATGTCATCCAGGATCCATACATCGGTGTCTTCTGACAGGGTGGCCATGTTCCAGACATTGCACATCCAGCTATGAGTACCCTTTCCCCACGCATACACTGTCTTCCCAGTCCCCGTGGCTCCCTCGATTACCAAGATCCAGTGGTGTCTTCCTGGTGCCTTTCTTGAGATCTCCCTTTCGAACCAGCCATCGGCTTGATTGATGTGGCTTCGGTCTTCTGGGAGCTCAAGTTCGACAGGGATGGGGGGAAGGAGGCCTGCATCCTCCTTGTATCGGTAATTGGCATACAGTCATCCCAAATTCCATGCCGTCATCATTACGAGGGGGTGGAGTTGCTTGTAGGTCTTGTAGTATTCCTCCTTGGACTTCGCCCCTACGATCTCCATTCTGTCTTCCAGGTCCACCTCCATGCGGGACCTCTTCTTCCCTCCTTTTCCCTTAACGAGTATCCCCTCGAGGGCCTCCTCGGTCAGCTCCCCAGCCATCAAGTCCTCGACCATTTCTCCCTGCTCCCCGACTGCCTTCCATAGATAGTGGAAAGCTGTACAGGCTGGACAGCCGCCAAGTCCCTCCCTTAGCTCCTTTGGGGCGATGTTGGGGTGATTCCCTTCGAAGTCCCAGAAGCGGGTTGTCGCGACCTGTCGCCGTGCGATGGGGTGCGAGCTCGAGGGTCTTCAGGAAGATGAATGTTGGAGTTTCCTTAGGCTCTATGCTTGAGCCCTAAGGTCGAAAGGTGCTATGGTGCGACGAGCTTTGATGGGTCATGAGTCGAAATGTCAGGTATATGCACAAGCATTGCCCTTGACTGAGTGAGAGTCTTGAGTGGTGAGGTGCTGTAAAGCCACAAGACGAGGAGTGCGAGATGTCGTAGCTGGTGACGATGGGGATGCGACGAGGGAGTGCCACCCTGGGTCCCTTGGGAGGGCACCCAGGTAGCAGAACTTAGTCAAGCGAAAGGGGAGGTGACAAGTGAAGGCCCACCCTGGGTCCCTTGGGAGGGCACCCAGGTGGCAGGGCTTTAACTAGTGACAAAAGGGACGATGACAAGTGAAGGCCCACCCTGGGTCCCTTGGAGGGCACCCAGGTGGCAGAGCTTAGTCAATAGCGAAGGGAGGTTGACAAGGTAGAACAAGCTGGAGAATCCAGGCTTGTCTACTGCTGTATTTATACT
>WSTK01000752.1:0-15713 GCA_019616945.1 Ceratobasidium sp. 414 | reverse complement strand
CAAGGGCACGTGATCGATCTCGTCTCCACCTTTGCCGGATCCTTTCGTACCAATTCGCGTCCTGACAGGTCGTGACATTGTGAAGCAAGCTTTACGGCAAACCTGGAATTAATCCCGTGGCCATCCTCTCTCCCAAAGAGAACGAAGCTAATATGTCAGAACACGGATCCAACACAGGATCACAACACAACTATGGAACCCGATACCAATCAAGGATACGAGCAGCCGTCGAAGGCACCTTCACCGGGGTACAGGGTTCAACACCCACCACTCCAACAGAACAAGACATCGGCGATGCCGGGAGAACCTCACGATCCTCACAATGATCAATGCCCGGAGGTCTGCCCGACGAGGAAGACCAAACCATCCACATCGAGCAACCCTCAGTGGTACGAGTCGTCCCCAGACCGAGTGTCGGGTCAGAACAAGAAATGGCAGTGGGAGCAGGGTCCATCCTCATCCCGGAAGGAGAAGAAATGCAATACAACCGCCTCGCGGGAATACGTCTCCCAGTCCGATCTCGTCAAAATACGCCAGCAGTCATGCCGAGAAGACCAGAGGAACCCCTTCCTCAGGAACAACCGAGAATTCTCACCCTCAGCGACAGCGAGGATGAACGTGAACCAGTACCGACTCAGCCTCAATCAGCCACATGTATTCCCACTGGCCCTGAGCCCAACCTTCCAGAGGTCCCGGAAGTCGTCCCACCATCGTACAGAGCCCCAATCCGCCGGCAACCAGAGTTTGATCTAGCCACTCTAGAAGCCGACCCTGACTATCGAAGATTCGTAGCCCTAATGCAGGCCACCCTACGCCCCCTACTACCCGAAGTCACCCACCAGGTCCTGAGCGGTAGACACATCGAGGCCATTGCACAAAGTATCGAGGAAATCCGCAACCGTCAAATAACCTTTGACGCTGGGGCAATAGAGCTAGCTCGGCTCGTGCAACAGATCCAGGAAGAAACAACACGAACGACCCAAAACATAGTTAGCCAAGAAAGGACTCGAGTCCAAACCCAGGCAGAAACTATCCGGAACACCCTCCAGGAGGTACCTACATGGGTAAACGATCTACAACGAGGAACCAACACCGTACTACGGTCCATAACGGAAGCAGTGACCGAACTAAGGAAAGACGGAGAACTAACACGAGAGTTAGTACAAGCGCTCGATGGAAGGATCGACCAACTAGAGGAACGCCTCACCCAAAGGATAGACAACGCACCCTTTGACGAACCCCCAATAGACCAATCCACCAAATGAAACATAGGCCGGCCACAACGGTCGCCAAGTCCCCCTAGGTCACCGAATGACCGTCGTTCTCGCTCCCGAACCCCGCAATGACAGGGAAGGAACAGGACAAATAGGTCTCGATCCCAGGAAGAAGAGCACATCCCAAAAGGAGCTAAAGCCAAGAAACCCGAGCCCTTCGAAGGAAAGAAGCGGGATAGCGAGGCAGAAAACTTCCTGATGAAGATGGAGTTATACTTCCTCGAATACCCCAGCCAGACCCCAAGAAGATCTCCACCACACTTTCCAATATGAAGGAAGGACCCGCGTCACGATGGGCGAAACCCCTGCTCAAGAAAGTCCTAGAAGAAACCGAACATGAAACCATAGCCTCATGGACCAACTTTAAAAAAGCTTTTCTCCTAGCCTTTGGAGACCTGATCAAACGAGAAAGGGCTACGGAAAGCATTCAAAAACTAGTACAAACCAAATCGGCAAATGAATATGCCTCCAAGTTCCGAATCCTTATGGACGAACTTGAGTGGGACGAAAAGGCACTCATCAATCGATTCAAGGCAGGACTCAAGAGCAATGTCCGAAGGGAGCTACTGCGGATGACAGTGCTCCAAGACGTATCCACCCTAACCCTCGAAGAATGGATCGAATACGCCATCCGCACTGATGACATTCTATTCGCAACTCGCAACATCGAGGATAACCGAACCAAGGGCAAGGCAGCCACAACTCCAAAACCCGCACAACCCCAGAACCAAACAGTGCCAAAGGAGACCATCGAGCAGAGACGAAGGGAAGGAAGATGCTTCAAATGTGGACGTCTGGGACATGCCATAGGAACCTGTTGCTCAGGGTACCACAAAGAGGACCAGCCCCAAGGGCCAAGTACCCAAAGCAACTCCCAGAAGGAAGACCACAAGAAAAGGGAAAAAGCTAGGGAGGCACACGTTGAAGAAACCAAGAAGGACGACGAATCCACAGCCTCAGAGTCGGAAAACTAATACGGCCTACCATACCCGTGTCCGTAGGCAAGGAAGACCTAAATCGTGATGTCAGGCATGTATACTATTTAAAGAAATCAGATAATGACCCCCACTGCTACATCACGATTGAAGGAATCACGGAACCCACTCTTACCCTTATCGACTCAGGATCATCCTGCAACTTCATCGACATCTCCTATGCCTGAAGAAACCACATCCCTCTCATCGAACTTACACACCCAAGAACCGTTATCACCATAGACGGAAATGAAACTGCCCAAAAAATATGTTTTCGCACGACCCTCAATTTTGAGCTAGAAGGATGAATCTTCAAAAGTTGCTTCTACGCTATGCCACTAGGAGACACGGCTGTAATCCTAGGAAAAGAATGGCTCACGGAGCATGACCCCGACATCTCCTGGAGAACCATGGAGATACGGTTTAGGGAGGAACAAGTGCAAGGAAAAGCAGCAGGAGAAGCACCAGACAAAACCCCCATACCACCAGAATACACCGATTTCATGGATGTTTTCGACGCAGAGAAATTCAAGGAACTACCACCCCACAGGGACCACGACTGCGCCATCACCTTCAGAGAAGGATCACAACTCCCACGACCGGCAAAACCATATCCCATGTCCCCGGATCAGGCGAAACAGCTCCGCGACTTCCTGGAACAAGAGTTACGAGACGGGAAAATCAGACCAAGCAAATCAGAAATCGCTGCCCCCTGTTTCTATGTCAAGAAACAGGACGGGTCTCTCCGGCTGGTAACAGACTATCAGAAGATCAACGACATCACTATCAGTGACCAGTTCCCTATCCCACTCCCTGAAGACCTAATCGAGCAATTACGGGAAGCAAAGGTGTTCACCAAACTAGACCTGCGATGGGGATACAACAATGTACGCATCAAGGAAGGGGACGAGTGGAAAACTGCCTTCCGCACCAAGGACAGACTCTTCGAATATGTCGTTATGCCTTTCGGCCTAAAAAACGCGCCCAGCATCTTCCAACGGTTTATGAACAAAATACTGGCTGATTTCAGAGGTGTTTTCGTCATCGTCTACTTGGACGACATCCTTATCTTTTCAAAGAACGACGAGGAACATACAGAACACGTACGCGTGGTCCTAGAAAGGCTACGGCAAAATCACCTTTTCGTCCGGCCAAAGAAGTGTCGTTTCAGGGTCACCACCGTTGACTACATCGGGTTAGTTATTAGTCCAGAAGGAATCTCTATGGACAAAAGCAAGGTCCAAGACATTATCGATTGGCTGATACCGAAGACAGTTAAACAAAATCAAGCCTTCCTGGGGTTCTGCAACTTTTACCGACGGTTTATCCCAGACTTCAGCCGGATCGCCCGGCCCTTACACGACCTAACCCAAAAAGGGAAACCCTGGAAATGGACCGACATTGAACAAAGAGCAGTACAGGAAATCAAGGATGCAGTAACAAAAGAACCGGTTCTCGCTCACCCAAATCCAGACAAGCAGTACATTCTGGAAACGGATGCATCAGGAGTAGCTTTGGGTGCTATCCTCAGTCAGTACCAAGAGGACGGAAAGCTACACCCTATCGCCTTTCTATCCAAAAGCTTCAACCCTGCGCAGCGAAACTATGACACCTACAACAAGGAATTACTGGCGATCGTGGAGTCCCTAAAGCACTGGCGATTATATCTCGAGGACACAAAAATCCCAGTCCTCGTATACACCGACCACCGGAACTTACAGTTCTGGAAAGGGGCCAGAATCATGGACCGAAAGCACGCTCGCTGGTACACCGAATTGGCTTCTTTCAACTACGAGATCCATTATCGCCCAGGAAAACAATCCCAGAAGCCAGACGCCCTCTCACGACGTCCCGATTATGAAGATGTTCCAAATCCGGAGCAGATCATGATTGCGGCCGAACGTTTTCACGGCTTCAAGGCAACTTTAGATTTCGATCTCATAGAAGCAATTAGGGAAGCACAAGGGGAAGAAGAAGAACTGGAGCTGGTGATCACGAACGCGAAGAACAAGGGGAAACTTCCCCCGAGCATACAGAAACAGTTCCGAAGATACGACTGGAAGGAAGGACTTCTATGGTACGACAATACTATCGTCATACCAAAGGACCCGGAAATCAAGAAAGCCGTCATGAGAACACACCACGATTCACCAATCGCAGGACACCAGGGGAGGGAAAGGACCCTCGAGATCATCAAGCGGCGTTACCATTGGCCCGGAATGACGCAAGAAGTACATCGGTATGTAGACGGATGCAGAACCTGCAATGAAGCGAAGACGGTACACAACAGCATTCCCCCAAAGAACATCGAGATGCCGGAATGACCCTGGCAACATGTCAACTACGACTTCATCGTAAAGCTCCCGCTGTTGATGGGTTTTGACAGCATCCTGGTGGTAGTGGATTGTTTCTCACGACAGGCTCACTTCGTCCCGTGCAACGAAAGCATGGACGCGGAGGAATTAGCAGAAGTCTTCACACAGGAGATCTTCAAACATCACGGTCTACCTGAAATTACGATCTCCGATCGAGGACCAAGCTTCAACAGCAAGTTTCTGAAAGCCCTTTACCAAAGGCTACAAATCGAACCCCGCTTCTCTACAGCATATCACCCTCAGACGGACGGACTAGCCGAGAGAACAAACCAATGGCTCGAGAACTACCTGCGAAGCTTCTGCAATTACGAACAGGACGATTGGTCAAAGTGGTTACCTCTAGCGGAGTTCTGCCATAACAATCATGTCAATACGGCAACGGGACAATCAGCCTTTGAAACCTTATATGGGCAATCGCCGACATGGGAGATCACGAACCAGCAAAGCAACAGTCCACGTGCGAACGACATCGCTAACCACATGAGGAAGGTATGGGATGAGGCCAGGGCGAAAATGGAGCAACAGACAATGGAACCAAAGGAACCACCACGCTTCGAAGTAGGGGACCAGGTCTGGCTAGACACACGAAACATACGAACTACGAGACCCTCAAAGAAGCTCGATAAAAAACAGGCAGGACCTTTTCGGGTGACGAAAAGAATTTCCTCCCACGCCTACGAACTGCAGCTTCCCAAAACCATGAGGATACACAACGTGTTCCACATCGGACTTCTCTCACTGGTTCGGAAAGATGTTTTCAATCGCATTCAACCCCGACCACCGCCGATTATTACAGAAGATGGGGAAGAAGAGTACCATGTGGAAGAAATCGTGGGATGGCAACAGACAAAGGAGGGACTGAAGTACGAGATCAAATGGGAAGGGTATGACTCGAGCGAAAATTTGTGGGAATCAGCAGAAAAGTTCACCAATGTCAAACACGCCATGGACCGCCTGCAACAGAAATACCCCAACGCACCGCTTCCTCCAGGATATAAAAGAGTGCAAGGGAGAGCCAACCCAGGCATCACCTCCTCCACTCCCACTCCAGAACCCAAGCTAGCTCCTCTGCCATGGTCGCCGTCAAGTCCTATGCTACAGTCGCCGGGAGTGGTCAGAAGGGACGCAACCCCGAGGTGCGACAAGCCCGGGCCAACAACAGTGCCTGGGAGCGAGCGCAGTGGGCCCCCAAGCCCAAGGTCTCCATCGTCCCCATGGGAAACTACATCATCGTGCGAGAAGAGTGCGGGCGACTGCGGAAGGATGGCGTGGGGGAGTACGTCCGGGACACCCGGAAAATCAACAACTTCTCGGACGCCCTCGACTACGCGGCCGAGCTCGATCCCGGTTGCGACCTACGATACATCCCGATCCACGAGCGGGCCGGGTGCGACCTCAGTGGTAACACGCTGCACCACCCCAAGTTCGGAGCCCTCGCATGGGTGGGGGACGGGCCAAGGCCGGACGATGCCTGGCAGATGTCCCGGACAAAACTCTACGTCACAAATCGCTGTGTTGGCGACTCGGTCTACGGGGTCGTCACCAAGTCAAAGGGCCAGTTCCCGGACATCGAGTGGAGGACTGACGGGACCTGGTGGGTGCGAACCGATCGCATGCAGGAGTGGATCGCGGACGCAGTACACGAATGGCGCTCCAAAGTGCCCGAGACCTACCACGACCGGGTCACCGAACTCTCCAAGGACCAGGTCGCCAACCTCCTGTTCCGGAAGGGGATGTCAAAAGGCCAGTTCTTCGAATGGCTCGACCACTACGCCTGGAACTGGAGCGTGGGATGGGAGGAGCAGTACCAATCCTGGGTGCATCTTGATGAGACCCCCGAGGAACGCGCCAAGTAGGACGGACGAGTCTGGGCTACCCGAAGGGGTTAACCAGTAGTTAGCTAGATGGGCCCCTGGAAACTAGCTAGGCGGACAATGGGCCGCCACCCGAATGACTTAATATAGACCTTTTTCTTTTTTTCTTTTGTACACTTTTTTTCTTCTCTTTCTTTCTCTGTGATCGTCTTTCGTTGGATTTGTCTTTAAAGACGATCACTTTTGGGGGGGGAATGTCGGGAGTTCGCGTACTCACCCCCAACTTTTCTTGTGGCTCGGTCTTCTCGCCACCGGCTGTAGGCCGCCTGTGCCTTCTCGGCTTCTCGGACCATGACTCGGTGTACACGTTAGCCTCGGCTGCGCAGCTTGACTCAGGTGTACGCGCGTCTCGTGCCGATGCGCAGCCTCTGCCATTCACGCTGTATGACTCGCCTTCATGTACGTAGTATAAATACAGCGGTGCTCAAGCCTGGACACTCCAGCTTGCTTCACCTTGTCGTCTCTACTACCTAGAGTCCCTTTCAGGACCTCACCCTGGAAGCCCACCACCTCACCTCAGTACTATCTTGGACTCCTCTCTACTCGTTAGGGCTTCTGGGAGCCTTACTCGTTTACACCTCCCAAGCCTCCCTTGTCCGACACACTACCTCGTTCTCGTCAAGTCGCCATATCTTGTGGCAACTCTGCCACTCGAAGATCACAAACGCGCACACGTCTACCTAGGTTTGCCACCGGTAAACAAGGGCACGTGATCGATCTCGTCTCCACCTTTGCCGGATCCTTTCGTACCAATTCGCGTCCTGACAGGTCGTGACAGATCAACCCTTCTTTGTATTTCCTTAAAAAGGGGGCCCCTTGAAAATTTAGATTTAGATAGTTCCTCCTGCTTCCGTTACAAGTAATTTATGCTCCTCAAACGCCTTCTGGATCCTCCGAGAACGCGCCCAAAAGGGGGGTATAATGTCGCAACCCATCGCGACCCAGCAACCAAATGATTCACGACCCTGCGAGATTTGGTTACAACGTCACGTGACCCGTTACTGTAACGGTGGTTAACAAGTCGGGCATGCAACATCTCCCCTTAGCAATGCTAGCCTGACTCCTGACCTGACTAATCTGTGTCACATGACCCTCGGACTAACCACGGCTCCTATAAGATTCAGAGCCGCAAACAACTAGATAGCTTTATTACGTACGCAATCAACAAGCACATGTGACTCATCGTCACCATTGTATTGGCCGACTTCACCACATGTGACTTTGTTGTTGCTGCAGACTGCGGATACAGATGACTTGAACGACTGCATGTATATAATAAAGCAAAGGGGAGCCCCAGAGTGTTACGAGCCTTTGCCGTAGGGTCACTAGTGTGACGCGGAGGTTCCTTTAGACGTGATAAGGTAGGACTGGAGTCCTCGCAGACTTGGGGCGATAGACGGACACGACGTATAAGGCTTCTAGCGAAGCCACGAAAGGTTTACCTAACGTAGTGACAATGTGCCACGAGATACGAAGGGTGGTCTAGTGGTTAAGTACTTATAAACCACGAGACCCTTAGAGAGAGAGACTTAAGTAAGAGGGTTGCTAACCCCTTGGTGCGAAGGTAAAGTGGGACAAGGCGAAAACAAGCTGGGGTTGCCAGGCTTGTTCTCTGCTTCCTAAATACTACGCTAATACAGGTGAATCATCTACATACGACAGTCAACCGCCATTCCAAGGTGAGTCAACCAGACGAGTCACACGTACAAGTGTGAGTCAACTGCCATTCCAGGCAAGTCAACCACTGAGCAGGGCCAAGCCACAAGACGAAGGGGGACCGGAGGCGTCTGAGAGAAAGAAGCAAAGGAAAAAAGGTGGGGGCTGTATAACAGCTCACAACATTCTTCCCCCCTTTTGTGCGAGTCCATGCATGGCAGGGTGAGCAAGAGAAGAAAGAAAAAAGAAAAAAAAGAAAAAAGAAGAAAGGCAGGGAGAAAGAGAAGGAGGAAGAAAAGAAATCTTAAGTACACTTGGGGGGCTACATTATCCGGGGCGCATTGTAGCAACGACTGGTTACCCATTTCTACCTTAGGGGGCCCAAACTCGGTCCGGCTCACTCCGAACGTTCTTCGAACGTCTCATCAAGGCGTTCCCAAGCCTCGTACCGTTCCTCCCATCCCATCTGTCGGTTCCAGGAGTAATGGTCGAGCCACTTGAAGAATTGGCCTTTCGACATCCCCTTTCGGAAGAGGAGGTTGGCGACTTGGTCCCGAGAGAGCTCCTTGATCGGCTCATGGTACGTCGCCGGCGTCTTGGAGCGCCATTCTCGGACGGCGTCGGCGATCCACTCCTGCATGCGGTCGGTCCGCACCCACCAGGTTCTGTCGGCCTTCCATTCGAGGTCGGGGAACTGGCCCTTGGACTTGGTGACTGTCCCATAGACCAAGTCGCCGACGCACTTGTTCGCGACGTAGAGCTTTGTTCGCGACATTTGCCAGGCGTCGTCCGGCCTTGGTCCGTCTCCGACCCACATGAGAGGTCCATGCTTCGGGTGATGCAGGGTGTTCCCACTGAAGGCGCACCCAGCTCGCTCGTGGATCGGGATGTATCGTAGGTCACACCCGGCGTCGAGTTCCGCCGCGTAGTCGAGGGCATCCGAGAAGTTGTTGATTTTTCGACTATCTCGGACGTATTCGCCCACCCCGTCCTTGCGGAGACGTCCGCACTCCTCCCGAACGATGATGTAGTTCCCCATAGGGACGATGGCGACCTTGGGCTTGGGGTTCCATCGCGCTCGCTCCCAGGCATTTTTGTTCGCCCTCGCATGTCGCACCTCAGGGTTGCGCCCCTTGCGCTCGTTTCCGGCCGACTTGTTGGCAACGGCGGCGTACGACTTGCTGACGACCATGGTGAAGGAGTATGGGGGAGGGCTAGGTCGAGAGCAGAGAGGAGTGAGGGAGCGATGATGTCCGGTGAGGCCTTTCCCTGCTCTCTTATATACCCCTTTGGCAGGGGTGCTCCTGGGAACTTCTGGCAGAAGTCCCTCATGACTCGTCCTAGAGGAATCATTTTCTCGGCACGCTCCAGGGTGTTTTCTAGCGAGTCATACCCTTTCCACTTGATTTCGTAGTATAGTTGCTTCCCCCTTTGTTCCCAACCGACAATCTTCTCGACTTCGAATTGTTCTTCCCCTTCTTCCGTTATTATCGGTGGTGGTTTCGGGGAGAATCTTCCGAAGGAGTCTTCTTTGAAGGGCATGAGTAGGTCCACATGGAACACGTTGTGGATTCTCATTGTCCTAGGTATGTCGAGTTGATATGCGTGCGATGATATTTTTCACGTAATTACAAAAGGGTCGGCCCTTTTGTCATCGAGCTTTTTCGAGGGTCGCCTTGTGCGAATGTTTCGGGTGTTAAGCCAGACCTTATCGCCTTTCGCGTATTCCGTGCTTATTGCCACTTCTTTCTTCTGATGATATTCCATAGATGCTCAGGCTTCGTCCCACATTTGCCTCATGTGGGTTGCCATCTGGTTTGCGCTTATGCTCCCTTCTCCTCCTTCCTCAGAGATTTGCCATCGGGGGTGTCTTCCGTATATCGTTTCGAACGCCGTTTGTCCAGTTGACGCGTTCTTTTGGTTGTTATGACAGAATTCCGCAATGGGTAGCCACCTTGCCCAGTCATCCTGTTCGTAGTTGCAGAAGCTTCGTAAATAACCTTCTAGCCACTGATTGGTCCGCTCCGCTAGCCCATCTGTTTGGGGGTGGTAGGCGGTGGAGAAGCGAGGATTCTGTCCCAACCGTTCGTATAGGGTTTTCAGGAAGTTGCTGTTGAATGTCATGCCCCTGTCTGAGATTGTTGTTTTTGGGGTCCCATGATGTTTCCATACCTCCTTCAAGAAGAGTTCGGCTAACTCTTCTGCATTCATCGCCTCCTTGCAGGGTAGGAAATGTGCCTGTCTGGAGAATCGGTCCACTACTACCAGGATGCTGTCGAAGCCTTCTGAAAGTGGTAGTTTCACGATAAAGTCGTAGTTGATGGCTTCCCATGGCTCCTTTGGTATCTCCATGTTCTTGACAACGACTTTCTGACTCACGGCTTTTGCTCAGGTGCAGATTTCGCATTCATCGACGTAGGCGTTGACCTGGGCTTTGATGTTTGCCCATGTATACCTTCTGCTTACAAGTTCGAGAGTTCGTGCTCTTCCTTGATGTCCTGTGATGGGCGAATCATGGTGCATATGGAGGATCTTCTTTCGTAGTTCTGGTTCGTCCAGGACTAGTATGGCATCGTCGTACCATAATAATCCTTCTTCCCATTTGTATCGCTGGTATTGTTTCTGGATAGACACGGGTAGGTTTTTTATTTTCTGGATGCTGTTGATCAGGGTTTCTAGGGACTCGTCCTCCTTTTGGGCTTCTCTGATCTCTTCGATGAGATCTATGCTGATTTCCGCCTTGAAACCCTGGAATCTCTCTGCCGCTATCATGGTTTGTTTCGCGCTTGGGATGTCCTTGTGATCGTGTCTTCGGGATAATAGGTCCGGTTTTTCGGACTGCTTCCCTGGTTGATAAACGATGTTGAAATTATACGACGCTAGTAAGCCGTACCATCGTGCGTGCTTTCGGTCCATGATCCTTGCCTTACTCCAGAACTGAAGATTTCGATGGTCTGTGTAGATTGTTATGGCCTCCCTCGTTCCTTCTAACAGGTACCTCCATTGTTGTAGGGCTTCGACGATGGCTAGTAGTTCCTTGTTATAGGTATCATACCTTTGCTGAGCTGCGTTGAAGCTTTTTGACATGAAGGCTACTGGATGTAGTTTCCCGTCCGTGTGTCGTTGGTTCAGTATGGCTCCCATTGCCACTCCTGACGCATCTGTTTCTAGGTAGTAGGGTTGTTCTGGATCAGGATGGACTAGGACCGGTTTCTTGGCTATTGTGTCCTTGATTGCCTGAAACGCTCGTCTTTGGTCTTCCCCCCAGACCCACTTGGTGTCTTTCCGAGTTAGGTCGGTAAGGGGTTTTGCTAAGGCGCTGAAATCATGTGTGAACTTCCGGTAGAAATTGACAAATCCTAGGAATGCCTGGACCTGTTTGACTGTGTGTAGTTCAGGCCAGTCGCGTATGACCGCGATTTTGTCTTCTTCCATAGAAATTCCTTCCGGGGTGACGACGATACCAATGTATGTTACCGAGGTGACGAAGAAGGAGCGTTTCTCAGGTCGTGCGAAGAGGTGATTTTCCCTGAGTCGTTTGAGCACTTCTCTGACGTGACCCACATGTTCCTCTCGATTCTTGGAATAGATGAGAATGTCGCCCAGGTACACGATCACATATACGTCTTTTAGGTCCCAGAAGAGTTCGTTCATGAAGCGTTGGAAGACAGCCGGCGCGTTTTTGAGGCCGAAAGGCATGACCACGTACTCGTATAGTCCGTCTTTCGTTTTAAAGGCTGTCTTCCATTCGTCCCCTTCTTTTATTCGTACATTGTTGTAGCCCCGTTGTAGGTCTATTTTGGAAAAGATTTTTGCTTCTCGTAGTTTCTCCAGCAGATCTTCTTGCAAAGGGATGGGAAATTGGTCACTGACGGTCATTTCGTTGATTTTTCGGTAGTCTGTGACCAGGCGCAAGGACCCATCCGCTTTTTTGACATAGAAGCACGGTGTGGTGGTCGGGGAATTACTGGGTCGGATCTTTCCGTCCTTTAATTCTTGGTCTATGAATTCCTTGAGGGTTTTTTGTTGGTCAGGCGACATTGGGTAAGCTTTGGCTGGTCTGGGCGGTTCTGCTCCTTCCTTGAAGACTATGGTGCAGTCGTGTTTTTGATGGGGAGGTAATTCCTTGAACCTTTCTGCATCGAATACGTCGGTGAAGTCTTTGAATTCCTCAGGGATTTCCTTCGTGGTGGCTGACTTTCCTTCCGTGCTTAGGGTAGGGATCGAGGGGTCAACCCTTTGCACTTCCAGATTATCTCGATAACGTATGTCCATGTTTCGCCAGTTGATGTCCGGATTGTGTTCAGCTAACCATTCCTTTCCTAGTATCGCAGGAGTGTCTCCTAGAGGCATTAGGTAGAATCGACTTTTGAAGTTTCTTCCTTGTAGTTCGAAGGTAATGTTTGTTCTGAACCGTATTTTTTCGGCTGTTTCGTTTCCGTCTATGGCGATAACGCTCCTGGGGTGTGTAAGCTCTATGAGGGGGATCCCTTTTCTTCTAGTGTACGTGATATCCATGAAGTTTCGGGATGATCCCGAATCAATTAGTGTCTTTGTTGGTTCCATGATTCCCTGTATCGAGATGTGTGTATGGGGTGTATTGTCAGAAGTCTTAATGTAGTACACAGGGTCTCGTCCTTTGGGTTTCTCCTTGCCACCTGACATGGGTACGGGGGGCCGTTCTAGTTTTCCAACTCCGAAGCCATGGATTCCTTATCTTCTTCCTCTGTAATGGTTGCCTCCTTCCCCTTTTCCTGTTTCTCCTTTGGGTGTAGGACATACTGTTTTGACCAGCACTCTTTGACCCTGGGTCCGCTCTGCACACATTTGAGGCACAGCCCTTCCTTCTTCCTTCGATCCATTTCCTTTTGGGGTACCCTGGGTCCTTGGGTCGTCGGTGTCTTGGGAGCGTCTTGTGCAGCCTTCCCATAGGTTCGCCTTTCGGGGGTGTTGCTGTCTTTTTGTCGTCCCGCGAATAGTACATTATCTGTTCGTATGGCTAGCTCCATCCATCGTTCTAGTGTGAGTTGGTCGGTGTCTTGCAGGAAGGTGGCTTCGAGTATTTTTTGTTGGACGTTTTCCTTCAAGCCGTTCCTGAAGCGGTCGATTAAGGCCTGTTCATCCCAGCTGAGATCTTCCATAAGGATACGGAACTGTGAAGCGTAATGTTGCGCAGACCCTGTTTGGGCGAGTTTGCCCATTTCTCGGACGGCTCGGTCCTTTTTGATGGGGTCACTGAAAGCCACCAGGAAATACTTCTTAAATTCTACCCAGGATCGTAACGCAGGGTGGTCGTCTTGGTCTAATGCTTTCCGGAGTAGTGGTTTTGCCCATTTCGAGGCTTCTCCTTCGGCCATGTTTGTGAGGGTGGTCTTTATTTTTCGCGTATGGTCGAAGTCTTTTGGGTAATCGCCGAAGTAAATTTCCATTTTCATGAGGAAGTTTTCGGCCTCTTGTCCTCGTTTTCCCTTGAATGGTTCCGGTTTCTTCGCCCTTGCTCCTTTGGGTACTTCCCGGTCCAATCCCGGTTGGCGGGTAGATGATCGTTGTGGTGCAAATGGCAAGAGTTCCGTTCTCTGGCTGTGTATCGAGGGGGTTCTGGAGCGGCTTCTTCCCCTGTGGGGTTCGTGCTCTATTTGATTGATGCGTTCTTCTAGCCCCTGTATCATTTCGTTGAGAGCCTCCGTTTGTTCGCGTACTTGGGTGATGTCCTGTCGGGTTTCGTTGACCAGTCTAGGTACGTCCTGGACCAGTAATTCGATTTGCTCGATCCGGGGGCGTAATTCCTGCATGACTCCGTGTACGTGGAAGGAGTTGGTGGCGGCTGCGTTCGCATCCCTTACTGCTACCCCTAGTGTTTCGTTAAGGGCTTGTATCTGGTCGTTCTGTTGTCGGACCAGCTGGGCCATTCGGTTGCTGAGCTCCTCTACCCCTATCGCTCTAGGCGTGATAAGAGCCCTAATCTGGGGGAGGATGTTTTCATTGATCTGTCGTTCCATCAGGGCGTTAAAAACTGCTATTTCCGCCGGATTTGCCATTGGTGCTCCTCCTGCGGGTGCTGGTGCAGGGGGTGCGTATGGTGGGGCTGCTGGTTCCTCAGCCCTTCCTTCCGCGGCTGGTAGGGGGGCGCAGGGTCTCCTCGGTGCTCCTTCCTCTCGTAATTGTCTGTTTCATACCCATGTACGCGAGAGAGGATGTAGGACCTCTGGTTCGCTTTCTTCTTCTATCTCTGATGCACTACTGGTTGTGGGTGTGTGTGATAACGGTGCGGGTCCTGGCATTCTTCCTCCTCCGGAAGGTCCGGGAGTTGCGTTTCTAGGCATCCTGTCTTCTCTTAGGTCGATGGTGATGGTATCGTCTTCTTCTGTTTCCGGGGTAGGGTTCGGGTTTCCATTTTCGGGGTTTGTTTCGGCCTGGCTTGGTAGTTCACTGATGTGTGCTGTCAGGAGTTCTCCTCGCTCACCCCTGACGGTATCTTTTTCTCGTGGCTTGCCTTTTCTTTTCACGTGGCTCACCCCTCTTGCCACCTGCCTTAGGCCTTGTGCCCCTTCTTTCGCTTCCTTTCTGACTAGGTATATGCGTCAGCTGTAGGCTGCGCATCTCTTGACTCAGGCTGTAGCCTCTTTCCTTGACTCGTCTTCTTGATTGGCAGAAGACTTACAAGCGCAGCACTGTGCCAGTCTACTGCCATTCGCTGCTGTATGACTCAGATGTACTTAGCTAGTATATATACAGCAGTAGACAAGCCTGGATTCTCCAGCTTGTTCTACCTCGTCACATCCCTATCGTCACTAGTTAGACTCTACCACCTGGGTGCCCTCCCAAGGGACCCAGGATGGTCCTTCACTTATCACCTTCCCTTTCGCTACCAGCCTAAGTGCCTACTACATACTCTTCCAAAGGAACCCAGACTATGATATCTCGTGGCAAGCTAGCATACAACCACTTCAGAACCTCGTCTCTGTGGCTTAAACACACCTAGTCATCTTAACCAAAAGGCAATGACTGCGCATACACTTAGCTTTCCGACTCGCGACCCATCAAGGCTCGTCGCACCATAGTCCCTTTCGACCTTAGAGCTCCTGCATAGAGCCTAAGGGAGCTCCAACGTTCGTCTTCCTACAGGCTCCTGAACCCGCACCCCATCGCATGGCGACAGGTCGCGACATGTGCTTCTGATATGTCTTGTTTGGGCAATCCTCCTGGTACGGACCTCCTGGAGGCGCGAGAGGCCGCTCTTGATAGTATGACCAGTTCCCTAATTACTTGTCTTGATGTCGCCGCCCTTGGCGGGTTCCTCCTAGGCTCTTCTTGGTTTTCAGAGGACATTCCTGCGCGAAGTCTGGAGGTGTAAGCTGATAGTCCTTTTTCGGGATTGTGGTTCCTTCCGGATTCCAGAAGGCGTGTTCAGCCTTGTCTGCCGCTTGTGTGGGTCTTGTGTCCGTCGTGATGTAAGCTTGTTTTCGCAATGTTACGAGCCTTCGCCGTAGGGTCACTAGTGTGACGCGGAGGTTCCTTTAGACGTGATAAGGTAGGACTGGAGTCCTCGCAGACTTGGGG
>WSTK01000751.1:0-15735 GCA_019616945.1 Ceratobasidium sp. 414 | reverse complement strand
GGAAACACAATGCGGATCATTCAACCACATAGTCGAGGGTGTAGCGGAGGTCAATGGATTGTACGTTATAGGCATATGCGGCGATGAGTGTACTCTTTGGGGCAAACGTGCAGAGTTATGTTGTTACTGTTGGTATATCATGAATCGGGCTTCTTGAATAGCTAGATAGGATAACCACGTATATAAGTAGAATGGCATCAGCGATATAAATCTTAGCCTGTACATGAAAATTATATTACACTTGGTTCACGAGAATCCCCAGCGCTGTGACAACAAGTTTATATTGGCGGGTTCACGTGGTTAGGCTAAGCCCGATCACCTGGCTGTGTAGGCCGCAGAAAAAAGCTGGAGGGTAGCACGTGACCTGGGACACCGCGCTTCACCTCCTCCCACAGCGTACAACACCACCTACGCTCGAGCGGCCTGGAGGCAAGGCATGGCCAAGCCATACTAAGGCTCACGGGCACAGATGATAGGGAAGTCCCCATCCTTTCTTATCCCACATCCGTCCTTTTTCGCACCCGCCCTCCGTCCCTCTGAAAGTGGACTTTCAGGATTGCCGCCCACCCGCGAGCCTCACCGCTTCGCGCTCGCGGTCGGTGGCCGACCTGGCACGAACCATCCTCGTCGGGCTTCGCCCTTTGGGGATTCCCCAGTCTCTCGTGCCTAACCGACATCCTCTTCATTTACATGTACTGTCCCAAAGATCACACAGATGCGTGCCCGCAAGCACGAAGGCCTAGTTGTTGGCACCGAAAGACTACGAGCAGGCCTTTTTCTTCTGCCTCTATCGAATTTCTAATGCCCGTAGCGCATGGTACCCAATGTAGCCCAACCAATACTCAGAGTTACCGTGTTAACAACGTGGGACGATCACCAGTATTGGTCCTGCCCCTATCCAGTTCGGATTTAGCGTGCCAACTGGAATCACTCCCAACAAAAGTGGTCATGGTTCTGCGTCAACGCACCTCGGCTATGCTTCAAATTTGGTGGTGGCCAAAAAGACGGCCTTGGCTGGGCTTGGCGCACGAAGGCCTAAAAGGAAATCTGATAGGGGTAGTCATTGACTATCCAATTGAGGTATCTCCGCTTACACAGTAACCAGACCTGATGCCCGCGCTTTTCATAGGCACGGGTGCAACAGCGCATCCACCCGGCGTTGCTTGGCCAGGTCCAAGTGGCTTTGTCTTGTTCGGTGCCTGCGGTGACTCAGACGCTTTCCGGACCCCAACTAGTAGTTCTCGCCTTGCGACAGCGCCTGGAGCTTATGTCTTGATAAAGCCATTACTAAATCAAGGCTTTATTATTCCCGTTAGAACGTCTATGCAATTCGACTCCCAGCCGCTTCGCTCACTTAAATTTCGCGGTCCAGAGGTGTCTCCTGGAGCGTCAAATGCTCGCAACTCGCGACCTGCATATATATAAAGATGAGGGGTCGAAGTGAAAGAGTGAAAAATCGGAGATAACACCGCATATGTATAACTATGTGTCTTGTTCCGAGCCCCAGGCGTGACTAAGGAGTGGTCCGCAATTGCTCCCCGGCGGCCCCAAACGAAAGTATTTAATACTGAACAAGTGAGAATCTACAGAGAGAGTTGAGAGTGGTCTACGATGTAAACAAAAAGATTAACTCTCAAGGCACCCTCCGTATACGACGCAACCTTGAATTTCAGTCATGGATCATCCGGGTTACAATGCGGACATATACTCCATGTCTCCGTGGCGGATCAACGAAATACCCCAGACACGTGTCATAGGATATTACTGTGTTGGTGATGGAATTACTTCTTCACTCTCGTTAAGCTGGTTGTTGGAGCGGAATCCGGAAACCCGTACACGTTAAATATTCTATCACTGGGAAGGGCACGACAGCACAGGCGCATATATTCACTAACGATCACCATCTAACATAGGGATTCACTAGCAGGGAAACAAGACGGAAGAAACTAGAAGTCAAAAGTCTCCAGAGTAGCGCTAAGCGTCCTGGAATGTGGAGACTGTTACCTCACTCGCTAGCCCCAGCATTGGACTGCAATCGCTGTAATGAGCTATACGGGTATTTTGCCCTCAATATCAGACTTACCGGTTCAGCTTCCTTGAACAAACAAATCTTTCCGTTGGGACAGCACCGAATTTGACCCCAAACGTTGCGGATGCAGTAATACCTGTAGAACATTTATCGACCCATACACCAAATCGTTGCGTAGGTTACTTACCCAGGCTTGCAGCAGCCCCCTCCTTGGCAGCACCCCCGCCCCTTGGGGCAACAACCCTGTTGTACAAAGATCTTAGCACCCAGGCTCCAAGTGCGAAGTTAAAGGGTCGACACACCTTGCTGTCGCACCCGTTGCTTGTCAAAGGGCAACAGAAGGAACTATAGCACTAGGACCCAGATTTGCAGCATCGACGATTTCCGCAGCAGCGACCGCCAAGTGGGCAGCACGATCCAGGATCATTGGGACACAAGCCAGTCCCCCATGGGCAAACCAGCTTGTTCTCTTCGTCGGTCTTGTTTTGGAGACCGCCCGGCTGGATAGTGTAGCGCGTGCCTTCGTCATACACCGGAGCGATGTCCAAGGAATCCCGGACCTCGAGATCTTGCACGGGCTCTACATTCGCAGCAACGAACGAGAGGACAGAGATAAGAGCAAGTAAGAAGAAGCTGAGGAAAGTGTTAAAACGCATCGTGAGTAGAAGCGGTAGTGGGCTAGAGGTCGTTGCGTTGTTGGCAGTCAACGGCTACAGGGGTGGTCCTTTTATCCTGAAAGTCGTGCTTATGAATACAAGTCGGTGTATGCGTCAATCCGCCCAGCGCCCGGAGATGCTGTGCTAGGCATATGAGGTGGCCACCTGGGGTCAGAGCCATCAGGCCAAGCCAGTGCCAAGCCGCTGAGAAAAGGCTGAAAACTCGCCCATGACCATTGTTGCTCCTACTCAACTCGGGCTTTACAACGCCTGAAATGGGAACGCGGAAACGGAGCGCCCGGTAAAGCAGTGTATGTTTGTATTCTCACCTTTTCTGGCGACCGTGACTTACAAGCTCTACTCAGACCTCAAATCAAGAATGACTCGATATAGCTGGGATTACCCACAATAGGATTGAGGCATTGCTTACACCTTGAACAATCGGATCAGATGAGCGCATTCCTTACAGGCACAGCACTGCTCCCGGCATGCTCAGTCACATTCCCATCCCGCGCCACACCCGGAGTTGCTTGATTTGGCCGGGGCGATGTTGGCTTGCTGGGTACCTGAGGCGGCTCAGGAGCAGAGGTTCTCTGTTCGTACTCTTCATCACCAATCGAGAAGGGCTGGTTAATCATGGGTGCACGCTCGTTCTCGTCTTCGGATAGTGCCTGGAATCCATCCCTCCTTGGAGGGGGCTGTTGTCTCGTAAATCCGGAATCGCCTCCGAACCCACCGGTCGGTCCGAATCCGTTGCCACGCGCAAATCCACCCCGGCCCCGACCACCAAAGACCCCTCCGTTGCTGTTGGGCTCGGTAGACACCCAGCCGTCATCCCTCCGCCCGAAGTTATCTTTGATGAAGTATGCACAGTCCGCGAACGCTGTGGCCGAGAGTGGTGAGACAGTGGGTAGTTGGTCTAGGCCACGGTAGCCAAGAACGAAACGATTGTAAAGCGTCGCGCCGACAAGGTAGGTCAAGATAGCGGCGAGAAGGCTAGTCAAAGGACATTTGTTTGAGATATTGCACGGTAGATAGTATACTAAACACCACTCACATCGCGCCAAATACAGCAACGAACCCTCCTGCACCAACGCCCTTTGAGGTTGGACACGCAACCTGCACGCCACGTCCATCAGTCCATTCAATTCGCTCGATAGAGACTCACATGTGTCCGCCATTCAAAAAAGAACGCGCAAGCCTTGTCATCCTCGGGAGGAAGTTGGGCGACAAGGACTGGAGAGCCAGCGGCAAAGACCTTTTGATCGCATATGAACCTAAGCGGAACATACCCCAAAAGGTCACTCATTATTTCCCTCCAATACCTGGACTTAGACTCACCGAATCACAGTGCTCGCCTTCAAACTCGTAGCACTCGGACACGTCGACCCGTTCTCGTATACCAACAGAGGGTGCTTTTGCTTGACTTGTACAGTCGTATTGTAGGCCCTTCCCGACACCATCAGTACAAAACGTCCTGCCTGCAATGTACATTAGAACTCACCCAATCGAAAAGTCACCATGCGCAGCCCTCACAAACCCGCCGACCTGATCTTGCTTATCCACGTGCTGCAGGTTCCACAGTTCGGATTTCACGCTTTGGCACACGTTAAGCGAGAATTTGCGACCAGTATCGGACGTAAATGTATAATCTTTGCTGTGTACGTAAAACGGACCAAGATAAATCAGTTCACGCGACCTGGATGGATTGGTAGGGCTAAGACCTACTCACTTGGACCTCAGCGGAGACAAATCATAGTACCCAGTATCATCTTCACCCGTACACAGCTTTTTGTCTGCTGCATACGCGACTCTCCAAAGGAACAGTAATGATACAAAAAACTTGGGTCGCATTGTAGATCAACGCGTTGTCAACAGCGATAGGGCTGTGCAGGATCAAATGGCTGGCGCCTAACCTGAACCGTGGTGACGGGCGAGGTCGGGGGTTACCATACCCGAAGTAACACCAGTCGGGGCAATTCACGGACTTAAATTGCCAAAAAAAATGTATCGGAGTGACATTTGGAAATACGATAGCATCTTCAAAATCATGTAATTTTGTGCATCTACCGATCCACCTCCCTGAATCTATGGTCAGTTTTCGTCCCAGGCGAGGATTGCGGGAGACTCACCCGAATACAAGGTCCATGGTACCAATAACAGCGACTGCGTCTGGCAAGAAGTGGTGGCGCATCATAAAGTCTGCGCCCGCGAGATGCGCAAACCCAGGTGCGCGGATCTTGCATCGGTATGGACGGTTTGAGCCATCCCTATTTGAAAGAAAGTAAGTTGGTGCGTAGAGGCGGACAAATGGGAGCACTAACGAGACCAGGTAGACACCCATTTCACCCTTGGGCGCCTCAATGGCGGAGTATGTTTCACCAGGAGGAACGGAGTAACCCTCGCTAAAGAGCTGTGGTGAGGCGCGTCAATACGTGGCCCAAGTGAATGCAGGGGAAATAGGCAAACCTTGAAATGGTGGATGAGCGACTCCATGCTCTCCTTCATGGAGGCACGCGGGGGCGGGACGAGCTTGTAGTCATCGACTTTGACCACACCCGTCGGCATCTTGTTCAAGCACTACGTTCACACATTTAGTACCAAATTCCCAAAGACTCCCGAGCCAACCCACCTGGTGGACAATGCTCAACGACTCCCGGAATTCCTGTACTCGACACAAATACCGATCATAGCAATCCCCATTATGTCCAACTGGCACATCAAACTCCACCTCCGCATATTTTTCATATGGCGCAACCTTTCTCAAATCCCACGGTACACCCGAACCCCGCAACATCACGCCCGAAAAGCTATAATCCAACGCCTCCTGAGCCGTGACCTTGCCAATCCCAATTGTGCGCGCCTTCCAGATTCGGTTTCCGGTGACAACTTCCTCGATCTCGTCGACGCGGGACGAGAACTGGGTGGCCCATTTGTAAATGTCTTCGAGGAGGCCGTGTGGGAGATCGAATGCGACACCACCTGGGCGGACGTAGGCCGCATGTAGGCGGGCGCCCGAGACACGCTCATAGAATTCCATGAGTTTTTCACGCTCCTCAAAGCCCCAGAGGAAGGGTGTGAGGGCGCCAACGTCCATAGCGTGGGTAAGAACAGCCATCAAGTCTAGAAATTGTTAACCTTGATATATTTGTGGGATAACAGACGTACGGTTCAAAATACGAGTGATTTCTCCAAACATGGTACGAATCCATTGTGCACGATCGGGGACCTCAATATTGAGCAACTTTTCGACGGCAAGGGAATAACATTGTTCGTTGGTCACTGCGCCGTCATGGGTTAATATGGGATTCGATGACCAGACTTTGACTAAACGTACTCATAGAAACATAGTCCAGGCGGTCGAAATAAGGCAGAGCCTGAGTGTATGTCTTATACTCGATGAGCTTTTCCGTTCCGCGATGAAGCAGGCCGATGTGCTAAAGACGATCGGTAAAATGATAGTAGGTTGTGATGATCAGAGCAGAGATCGTTATAGACGTACAGGATCAGCACGAAGAATTTCTTCACCGTTGAGCTCAAGAATCAGGCGAAGCACACCATGCGCAGCAGGATGTTGCGGTCTTGGAACAAATGCCCGATTTCGTCATCAGGCTCACCCGTCGATCAGGCGAACTTACCCAAAGTTGACTACCCATCCCCACAAGCACAATTAACGAGCCAAGGCAGCTCGGAAATATGGCCCCACTCACCAGTAAAATGTCTCATCGTCGCATCCTTCCTTGTTCCCGTGTCGGCCAGGACTGCCCTCGGATCCATGTTATGCAAGTCTTCCACCGTGTGATACTCGAGCCCATGTTTCGTCCCAGGGGGAGTTGCAGCCGAGGCCATCGTCCGAGTCGTGGCTGGTGCAACACATCTCGGAGCACGGGCCGCGGTTCGAGCAAAGTGAGAGCCTAGCCTGCTCCGGAGTAGGGAGGCCATGGTTGGGCAAATCAAGACGAGCCTTTTGGATCAATCACGTGAGTAAGTGGCTGTGCTCCTGCTTAGCTTCTCCAAGTTGACCTATCTCCGAGTTTTTTGTACTTGTGTTGCGGCAAGCCTTCTTGTTACTCCCGAGGGATTGGATCATAAAAATGTTCGGCTGGCTTTTTAATGGTTATAATTCTCACACGGGGTCAAACAGAGGTCGCGCCGGATTGCGCTCCTCCAACACTCAGTATTGTGAAGGACCGGGATATCATGAAACAAATAAAGTATCTAGTAGCTTCTCCCTCGTTACTTACATGGTATATTTAACCCTTTTACATCAAATGGTTGCGGGCCATCCGACGTACTTGTTGCTGTGCCAAGAGCCTTCACATGTGTTCACCCGAGTGCGCATCGGTCTGCTTGATTGGGTAGGTATCCTGAATGAACTGGGGCAGTGGAATTACATTATGAGACCCGACTAGTCATAAGTTTGTGGGTCGGTTATATTGAGCAAGCGCTCATTCCTTCGCAACCGTCCCCTCGCTCTCACACTTCTCGTAGCTCGCGAAACAAGGGCGAACAAGTATCGAAGGCCGTCGAGTATATGATATGAACAGGTGACCGCACAGCTTTGGCTGAGCGCTTTGGTTCGAATTCTTAACAACCGAAGAGCAGCCCATGTTCGACGCATACACTTACGCTTCTAGTGATATATGCCCGCACCTTCTTCGGTCATCGGGCTTCTCGGATATATTTCAATCAGGCAAATATAACGAACATGATATACCCTTGGTGAATTGCATGTTGACCAAATATCGGGGACCATACCAACACAGGCACCATCCGACGATTTACTGGGTGGGTAAAAACGGCACCCACCATATATATACCCTAACCCGTCATCCGACGCAGCAGCAAGAAGTGTACCCGCCATGCGCTCCTACCCCCTCTTCAGTCTTTTCCTCTCTCTTTTCGTGGTTTTCGCTTTCGCCCTCGCCGAACCAGCCCTGACCGATGACCTTGCTGCCCGCTCCACGCTGGACATCAGCCCTGTCTCTGGCAGTTTCGAGCAACACCACGAAGTAGACATTGGAACGCTCGCAAAGGCCAACGCCAAGCTCACCTGCCCCGCCAACACGGGCTTATGCAGCAATGATCCCGGCACGTGCTGTCCTCTTGGCGGCCGGTGTTGTGGAAAGAAAAAGTGCTGCAAGAAGGGCTACTGGTGCTACGGCAATGGCTGTTGCCCTACGAGTTACAATGGCTGCGATGGCAAGGTACGGTTCCGATCGTTCTTGTCAGTAATTATTCATGCGCTGACTAACATTCTGGATAGGGGTGTTGCGCCAAGGGTTGGAACTGCTGCAAGGGCGGAAGTTGCTGTAACAAGGGGTCAGTGTTGATTAACTATTTCAATGTTCGCCTGGCTAACTCTCGCTTCATAGGTACTACTGCTACAAGAGCAAGAAGTTCAACGGGCAAATTCGGTGCTGCCCGAATAATAAGGTCTGCGCATGAGTTGGCCAAGGTCAGGGGTCTCAATAATCCAGTTCAAGACCGTGCAATTGATTTCCTTTTTCAAAATGTGGCCTTATGTAGACGGTTGGTTTACTATTACGCAGTGTTCCCAGCGGGTAGGCCCTGTAGTAAACCCCATACCCTATTCTCCGTCTACAGTGCTATTCAATTTATACATCGGCTAGCTTCCGCCGGTTCTACAAATTATATTACTTTGTGCTTCCAGTTATAGTTTGAGTGAGTACTAAACACAGGCACTCCTATGTCAGGGATAACGGCATTTCCGCTACCCGTCGATATCAAAGTAAACCATAGCAGTGTGGGATAGAGATAGGAGACTCACATCTGATTCCGACCACACTACAATCGAGTCTAGGTCTTTGCGGTGTGCCAAGAGAAGCCAAGCATCAACTCAATAGCTAACCCCCAGCAAGGAGCACAGCCCGACTCATAACCAAGCGCAAAACTGCACCGGTTTGCTTGGGTATTTCGTCAGCTCAGATTGTCTCGGGCGAGCGAACCGCTTGATTTAGAAACACCGGACGCATACATACACCTTTACGGTACATTTTGTTAGTCCCCCTCAATCATCTGACTTGGCGCAGGCCAGCGATAAACGCTTTGAAAAAAGTAGCAAATCGCTCAGCTGACGGTCCAAGAGACTAGGCCAGGCATGCAAGTTGAGCGTCCAAGACAGCGGATTCAGATAAAAAGGCCTGCACTTGAGCAACTTGTCCACCAGCCTTCTGACGACTTTTACAGAATGCGTTCTACCAATTTTTTCACCTTCTTCATTCTCGCACTTCCCTCCATTCTCCAACTCTCATTTGCTGAGCCTGTTCCCACAGACGATCTTGTAGAGCGCGGGGCCGACCTGGACATTGCGCCCGTCACCAGTGGTTCTCAGTAATCCTTCGATGGCGGCCTCTTGCTGAGCGAATCCAAGTCCCAGAAGCTCGTTTGCCCTTGGGGCACGGGTCTCTGCCCCAACGACCGCCTGGCGTGCTGCCCAATTGGTGGCCGCTGCTGCGGAAATAAGAAGTGCTGCAAAGTGGGATATTGGTGCTACAGCAGCTTCTGTTGTCCGATTACAAGCAATGGCTGCGACAAAAAGGTAAATTTACTGGTATAACCATCTACACAATCAGGGGCACTGAGTATGATACTAGGGATGCTGCGCCAAGGGCTGGGGCTGCTGCAAGGGAGGAGGCTGCTGTAAGCCGGGGTAAGCACGTCAATTCGCATTTCCCCAAAAGATCTGAGCTTCACCATGCGTTCGATAGCTACTACTGCATCAAGAATGTATTTGGTAAGATTTGCTGCTGTCCTAAAGGCAAAATTTGCCTCTTCAAGGACGGCACATCGGTAAGCTGAACCCGCCGCTCCTGAAATATGCACGGGAACACCGACCCTTTTTCAGGCTCCCAAGGCTGATGGGTCAACCGAGTAACCAGCGCATGAGAACTTCACACAGGTCATGAAATAGTCTACTATCATTTTTTCTCTGTAGTGTGTGATTGAGTTGCTGCGAGCGTCTGCCCCAGTTATGAGATGAACGCTACAATCGCGACTTATCATTTCTTAACCTGCACTGTACATCCGGAGCATTGAATGGACCTATGAATGTCTGAGCTTGATAACACCAAACCGATCTGGCGAGGCAGCCTTAATACACGGCTGAGTGAGTGTCCGCCCGGACTACCCGATACAGTGACCAAATGTCAAATGAGCCTGTGCTATGTATCATGTGACCTGGCGGGAGCGGGCTAATGTTGCTGTGGATTTACCTGCTGATTTATATAGCTCTAGGATTCTGAATTACTTTCATCCTGGAGTGGTGCTTAGCCTTGTTTTCCGCTCACCATTTGCTGACGCAGTGCATTTACTTATGTTGCTCTTCAAACCCGTCCCGGTACTCACAAGGTGCGACAAAATGCGCAGGACGCACTCGTCCTGTTTGGTCGCGAATTTTATGGGTAGTAACCTCACACTCTTCCCTTCTTTTGGGCTTCAGTGTGGCCCAAGTTATGCACGTGTAAACAAATTGGATAGATAGTACGCCGCTGAACAATCTCTATCTTTTCAACCAGCTCTAAAAGGATTATTTGCAGGTACTGAACTAGGCAACACGATCCTGCCAGCAGCGGCACAGGTGCCTGTGCCTCTTCTCCATAACCCATGATTGTACCCGGATCATCGCAGTGCAAGGCCTGCCAAGGAGCATTGCCCAATTGGCAATCAAGCGCTGAGATGTACAAGCCTACTCCAGCGCTTCAGCTTGGGCATGTCAGTCAAGGGACCGAGGCCAGCGTTTGATACATATATGCACATTTAGTGCATTAACTAGGAGTTGTTTGTTCAACCCATTTCATTTTATTCGGGCAACCCCCTAACACTTGCACAAGGACTCCTGTCAAGGCACCCTGTGGCTTGGACATGGGCGCTCCTTGCATTGAGTGGCCTTATCTCCAAACGTCTCTCGGTCTTGGCAGCAGGAAATTGACCCTCTTGGGTCAGTCACGAGTCGGGGCTGGTGCAGTGCGCCAAGACCGCCAAGCGTCGGCCCTAGAGCTTAACCCGAGCAAGAAGCAGAGCCCAATGGTACCGCCCACCGATCAGGAACACTAAACAATGGAGGGGCCCAATTTGGCAGGCCCTTGGCGCATATACGCCCGTCTGTTGACGTTTGGTGAACCCTGCTCCTCAGTTGGCCAATGCAGTACATAGACAAATCCATTTGATGGAGCAGGCACAGGAGGGAGGGCCAGGAACCAAAGGACTGCCTAGGTCCCATATTGGTCATTGTTTGAGTCGAGCGGCCAAAATGGTCAGCTCTAGCAATAAAAGGGCATTCCTCAGGTATCGGTTCTTCCAGCTCCTTTACGGTAAATATATCATTGTTTTTCCCTTTGTTCACATCTCACGAAGTCTCCTGAGCTTGGATGTGCTGCTCGAAATAATTATACAGCCTAACCGACCTGTGCTCAGGATCATTGTACAACGATCTGATGAGCGCTCGAGAGCACTATATATGTGCTCGAATAGGTTAGAACGCAGTCATGAGAAAACTGGCGCTCGTGAGTCGATCATCAAATTGGTGATGTAGACCGACCAGTTTGCACATTTTGTTTGAAACTTCCAGTCCACCTGTGATATCAACCAACGTTCTGTTCATCCCGTAAAACTAGGTTCTATGTATGCGCTCACCTGCTACGGTGCATGGGTACTACTGAGCTGGGGACAGCCGGTGCGGTGCGCCGGTCACATGGGTCGCACGACGACGCGACAACTTGTGCTTTACCACGATCACACCGTGGCAGCGCCCGTCGTCGCACGTGGCCTTTTTCTTCCCACCCTCCATCCCCCTCCAATACGCCCCATCGGTCTGCCCAGTCGTGCCCACCCAACCCGTGAGTCGTGCTCGCGGTTCAGGAACCCGGCCGCGCTTGCGTCCCCCAACCTTGCCGGCGACTGAGCCGACCGACAGGTCGTCTTGGATACCACGGACCGGTGCAACGCGACCGGCCCCCAGATCAGTTATACCTGGTAAATGGTCAATTTCCAATGGCACTTGGTGGCAGTGGCGCCACAGCAGAATCTCCCCTTTGTTTACTATTAGAAGGGTGACTTAGCGCCCGGCTGCCAACGCTGTCGTGCCAATTGGAATATAGGTTGCATAAGTTTGCTCATCTCAGCTTTAATTGTACCGACGTGAACACCCTAATTCTACGACAACTTCTCAACCCATGTATTTGTAACTCAGGCATTGGTAGCTGGGGTTTGCTATTTAGTAAATATGCTTATGCCAGGTAGCTTCTCCATTAATTATATGAAGACTTCCTGCAATCGAAGCACACCAAGCATGGACTGCCCCAAACCACGAACGACGGATCCTCTAGGGTGTTCAACACTACTAGTATGGGCCTTAGTACGGTGGAAAAGAGTGCGGGATCCAGAAATTATGTCACAGGCGGAGAATAGGGGCTCAGGGACAGAGGAGTGCAAGTGGAAGACGAGACGCGTCGACTCAGACGGTTATGGTCACGTGTCCCGCCTTAAGTATATTAGATTGGCTGGCCACAGCCACTTCCCAATGAACACCATGGTGGAACATCGGGAGGTCGTGCGTTGTAGCCAGCAGGAATGGGAACGGCCAGCGCGCAGCACCGAGCACGTGGCACCGGGCTCAGCGTAAGAGACCCATCTGATTGAACCTAAATTAAACCCAATCGCACAGCTAGGAAGGGCAGTCCATAACGTGAACTGTTGCCCGGTCTTTGGTGAGCGGTGCCAGTGGTCCACCCAATCTTCTCCTTCTGCTACCCAGTGTGGCGTTGCTCTACCGTTGCCTGGCATAGTGTATCGGACGTGAGTTCATTCGACCTATTTTAGTGTATTCGGACAACCCCCTAATACTTGCGCAGAGATTCTTGCAAGGCGCCCAGTATCTGGGACATGAGCGCTCCTCACCCTGGGTGGCCTCGTCTCCAAACTCAACTCGGTCTTGGCAGCGGGGATTGACCTTTGCAAGTCAGTCACGAGTCTGGACCGATACAGGGTGCCAAGACCTCCAAGCATCGGTCGTACAGCCTTACCAGAGCAAGAAGCATAGCCAAATTGATCACTGGGCAGCGGATCAAGAACGGCGGACAAGGGAGGCGCTCAAATTGGTAGGCTCTTGGCGCATATATGCCCATCCGTCGCTCATTTGGTCAATCCCATTCCTCAGTAAATGGACCGATGCAGTACACTGGTCAATCCGTTTGATGGAAACGGCCTGGGCGCTTGACCTGAACAAACAGGCCGCGTTGGCTCTTGTTTGAGTCGGGCGGCCAAATGTTCAGCTCCAGCAATAAAAAGGGCACACCTCGGGTGGCGATCCTTCCAGCTCTCTTGCCCATCTCACACCATGCGCTCTACCAGCTTCCTCGCTTTCCTCCTCTTCGCTCTCCTTTCCGTCCTTCAGCTCACCTTGGCTGAGCCCGTTCCATCCGACGACCTTGTCGAGCGTGGCTCAAATCTGGACATCGCCCCCTCCTCTGGCAGCTCCCAGCAGTCCTTCGATGGCGGCCTTACGCTCGGCAAGTCCAAGTCTGAAAAACTCACTTGCCCCGCTGGCACCGGCTTCTGCCCCAACGACCCCGGCGCGTGCTGCCCGCTTGGCGGTCAGTGCTGTGGGAACAAGAAGTGCTGCAAGTCGGGATATTGGTGCTACAGCGGTTTTTGTTGCTCGCGCTCGACCAATGGCTGCGACGGCAAGGTACGCTTTCAGTTGTTCCCACACGCAACGCACGCGTGTTCATCGTACATTTATAGTCATGTATCCCGCAAGGCGCCAACTGCTGCAAGGGGGGATCTTACTGCCCGGCGGGGTAAGTGGTCTCGCTTGCGCGTTCTCAAATCACCTAATGTTTAACGCGCGTGCGACAGTTACTATTGCATCAAGACCGCATCTGGAATTCGCTGCTGCCCCAACGGCAAGGTTTGCGCTTTCAAAGATGAAAAACCGGTAAGCCGAATACACCCCATCAGTGTTCTCATGTACTAATTTGGTTTTGACAGGCGACCAAGGCTGGCGCATCCGCCTAATCGACCGTTTTGTGGGAGCTTCGCACATAATGCGAGATACTCTTCCGAAGTCACATTTCCTTTTCATTCTCTATCAAAATTGTCGCCAGTGTCTGTTCCGGTCATGAAATGATCGCTATGCTTGCGATGAATCTTCTTATTTATGTACCCGCGCTGTCTATTCGCTACTACCAATGGATATTCGGGTGTTTGATCTCAACGAATTCAATTCTTCGCTCAAGTAGTAGCGTGAACGTTGGCTTGTGGACTGTTTACCTTGGATTCAAGCTTGTCCGTACCAATCCCTCTCGTCACTTTGGACGGGCAACACGTTTACGCAGTTAGCTCGAAATTTATATATCGTGTAAATGGGGTGAATGCTCTGCTTGTGATACAATCTCTCAACCCATAAATTCACAACTAATAAATGGACAGCCGAAATCTGCCATTTTACAACTCTACTTCACTACGTCAAGAAAATATCTCCCCCGGCGAGACGTGGATACAGCTGGCTCCGTGTGGCATTAGCTGGCTGGAGCGCAGCGTGAGCACAAGTTCAAGATGATAATTAGCGCACGTCCGCGACTGCGCCTGACCAGAGCCTGATCTCACAAGCTCCCTTCGGTTGGCTGGTAGCAACGAACCAACACCACAGCGAACAACAAGCTGGTACTACTACCCATTTATATGCGGGTATAAGCTGGCTATAATCCATGTGAAGTTCAGTGTGAATTCTCAGGCGCCGCTATCACAGCGGACCCACGCCAAAGAGCCGTTGACTTGGTGCAAAGCCGCGCCAGCCTGTCGCCTGTGAGGTTTTGGGAGCTAGGGACGGTAAAATATGCTTGGAGTTTACCGAACGTCGCCTCTTTTTTTTGCTACCTATAGTGTGGTTCCACGCGTGCATGCATATGCCACGAGTTGGCGAGATCCGACTGGTTCCAGCTTATCCGTACTACTCTAATGCTTGCGTGAGGACTTTTCATAGGGAGCCCTGACCGCTCCCACTAGGGGAGATACGTGAAGTCCATATGCGGACAAAGGGGTATTAGTGTTTCCTTTGCATTTTGCATTTGCACATGTGGAAAGCCCCAAATTTCACTCTTGAGCGGTATTGGTAACATTGAACAATGCAGTGTGCCAAGACACGTCGGTCCTACAACTTAACCCGAGTAAGGGGCATAGCTTGGCCGCCAGGCAGAAAAGATACACGGGTATACTCGGGTGTGCATATCGATCCAGGCACACCAAATCATGGAATCTCCCAATTTTAGAAGGTGTTTAGTGCATATACCCGTCCTGTCCCTCAATCGCTGGATTCAATGTAACATATCGATCAACACGTTTAACACACCAGGCGCAGAAACGCTTCAGCGCTCGTCACGTAAACTAACAGATGACCTGGTTTTTGCATTGGCCGTTGCTCAAGTGGGGAAACTAGAGGGTGGCCTTGGAAATATAAAGGACACTCCTCGAGCAGGCTTTTCTACCAACCCTCTCACCAGCGATACAATGCGTTCCACAAACTTCCTCGCCTCCTTCCTCCTTGCTCTCCTTTCCTTCTTCCTTCAGCTCACCCTGGCCGAGCCCATTCCACCCGACAACCTTGTGGAGCTTGGCTCCGGGCTTGACATCGCTCCCACCTCCGTCGACTCTCAACAACCCTTCACTAGTGGTATTACGCTCAGCAAGTCTAATTCTGAGAAGGGGGTTTGCCCCGCTGGTTACGGTTTCTGTGAGAACGATCCTAGTTCCTGCTGCCCACTTGGCGGCCCCTGCTGCGGGTGGAGAAGGTGCTGCCCAGCAGGAACCCGGTGCTCCGCTACTTCGTGTTGCCCGACCTCATACATTTTATGTGGAACAGTAAGTTTACCTTCCTCTACTCATACAGCCATGTTCATTAACTGTGGTATCAGGGATGCTGCGGCGAGGGCTGGAGCTGCTGCGCGGGAGGGATCACTGTAGCAATTCAGGGTACTTAACCTAAGTTCGGGACTACTAAATGTACTTCTTGAGGGTTCCCAGGTGCAGTGC
>WSTK01000750.1:0-15798 GCA_019616945.1 Ceratobasidium sp. 414 | reverse complement strand
GCGAACTTTTCCGAAAATATAACCGTACCTGAGCAGCTGATTTTCCGCAGCACAGGTGCGGTTCTCCTTACTAGGTGCGTGCAGTTTCTTGCCGTCGGAAAAACCGCAGGCCCCGGGTTGACAGTGGATATGACATAACCATGGCCCAGCTTGTCGGGGGAAAGCAGCAAACAAAGCGTAAATGGGTCGCATAATGGCTGCTTCGCCGGCTCGAACTGCTCGAGGAGGAGAGGGAAATGTCACAATCGAAGATTATATCTTGCCTGAAAATGAGCAGGGGACTCCGTCAATAGAAATCTAAACGACAGTAAACTCAGAATACACAAGTTCCCTTACCTCAGACAAAGTATTACCATCCTCAGCCTTGCTCCGACGAGCCGTGGCGAATTGGGCCCGCAGAAGAGAAGTTTACAATTAGGATCAAATAAACAATTGATGAGCGTCAGACTTAGTCCACACCATCCGGGAGCCCAGAATTCTGATCGTATGCGGTCGAACTTCCGTACGGGGAATCTAGAAGGTGATTTAACCTCGCGTTATAATAGGCAACCGGGAACTGTTATGCTCCTAGAGATTTGGGCGTCTCATGTGTTGGTCAGAATGGTTGAAACATGAAAACCATTATGGCGACATCAACTCACGTGACACCTGCGTGTTGCGGCATATAGTTAGCTCATGGGGCAGCCCGACTACCGAGTATCTCAAGGAAAAACCAGGCATAATTAAGTAAAATGTGAATCACCCAAAATTAGTTGCAAGAACCAATGCTTTTCTCTGATCAGCGATGGACTTGACGCTCGCGAGTCCTAGTGTTCACCTCAATAGTTACCGCATAGGATCTTCATTGTTCAGATTGATTTGACAAAACCATTCAAAATATTACAGGCTTTTGAGTCACGCATCGGTTGAGACCATATAAAACATTCGGAAAGACTCAAATAAATAACCCTTTCTTCTCCCAATAACTAACCCATTCCTCGACATCATTCTTGCCGAGCTGAGGAGGGTTCCTCAGTGATTCGCACAGTACCTCCGCCTCTGAATTATCCATGCGCGCCGCTCCTATGGCCTCTACATCTGTTTCTGTTCTCCTGGACTTGGATGTGTCGTCCGCCCTTACCATCTTGTCGGTGATGCTCTGAAACTTCATGCTCGGAAAACGTCTGTACCGATCAGTCTCGGATTCCTCGGGAGCCGAAGCTGCAGCATTCACTTGCTTGTTCCACTCGCTGAACGGCGCAAGCGGAAGGGCTTGGGCAGTCCCGGTTCGGCGTTTGAGTATTTCAGCGAAGATGCCGAATATATATGACCAGCGGATCGGATGCGGATGCGATAGCTGGACAACGGCGGGTAGGATTTCGGCTCGAGCGGTGCAGATTTCAACAACGCACCGAGCCGCAATATCGAGAGGGAGCCATGATGCGCTCTGCAAATCGACTCCTGTGAGCACTAGGCGCATCTACCAAACTTGAATGAACGAACGCCTGTTGCATCCGGCAGGCATCCCACTGACACCGAAGAGGCAATCACTGAAGGGACCCAATCGGTGGTAGACCAAGAGCCAGCTACATTGTCGCCAGTGAGTTGCCCAAGTCGAACGTTACATGTTTCCAGCCCAGCGCCACGAGCAGATTCAAGCAACTGTAAACAGCGAAATTTGAAAACAGCCAATATGAGGACAAAGAAGACTGAAGAAATAGATAATTAAATACCTTTTCGACAACAAACTTGCCCTGACCATATCCGATTCCGTCAGCCACCTCCTCCGGCTCCAGATAACGTTCTTTTAGACCTGTATCGTACTTGCCAATACCCGCGACCGCAATAGATGAAGTAAACAAGAAGCGCGGTGTGCCAGTAGGAGCAGCAGAGCCGAACGCGAGGTCGAGCAAGTTACGAGCACCCTTGATGTTCGGTTCGAATGATTGGAGAGTAAGATTGAAGTTTACTTTCCAAGCATTCTTCATCCAACTAATCAGCATACACCCTGAAAGAAAGGTAATGATAATCATACATGAATGATGCTTGTTGCGGTACTTCGGATCTGAAGCGAAACCATGTCACCCCAAAAATTAAGGTCCAAGTCATGGCTCACCTCTTCGTATATACCTGCCTCCAACCCAAGTTTCTCATCTTCTAGATCCGCTTCTAGGAGCGCCAACTTTTCGTTCTTCAACGCCTCAACGTCCAACAACTTATCTTCAAATGACGCGCGTTGCCTTGCCATGATATCCTTTGATCCCCGGTTCAGGGCCCAGACCTTTTCTACTTGATTGTTCGCCAGTACTTGCGCCAACAGGTACGAGCCCAGCGCTCCCGTCGTGCCGGTCACAACTACACGTTCCTTCGGCGGCAATGTACGAGCCTCGAGCGACCGTTTCGGGGTACTCCAACCAGAGTCGTATTTGTTGATCATGGATCGAATGGCATCAAGAGCAGAAGTACGGAAATCTCCCGGAGAAGTTGTATCCCCAAGATTGCAGAGTTGGACAAGAAGTTCGGAGAGCTGGCGAACAGTCGGGTTCGCGAAGATAACCTGCGGGGTCAAGCCGGACGCCAACGTAGATAGATCATCTGAGTATAAAGCACCTTTGAGAGTCCTTAGTAGAACTGTCGCCGTCAAACTATGGAGCAAGTTTGAGCCTGATCACTAGCCAGAAGCGTGAACGTGTCACTTACCTGTCCATCCCCTGATGAAATAGGTCCACACCGATCTCAATCTCCCGCCCTAGGATATCTTGTACACGCTCCGCAACCCACTCCTGCACCAGACCAAAGTCCCTCCAGGATTGAGGCGCTCCCGAAGTTGCTCCAAGGGCCACGCCTTTCTCCAATGCAGCATACATGTCGTCAACTTCCTTGGCATAGGATTTGAGCGCACCAGAACGAGACACGGTGCCCTTAGCGGTGCGAGGGAGTGGACGGGATGGGTCAACAAGAATAATTGCATCTCTAGCAAGGCGAGCGTGAGTGGGGGATGCGTTGCTTGCACTTTCGACATAGGGCCTAGCACATACATCGGGTCAAGTTGAGTTACTTAAAAGGGCCGAAAGCATACCAAATCTGATCAACGAGTCCTGCGCGGCCCTCTCGGCTCTCGTATTGATTCTTCACATTATCCCCTCGTAATTCCAGGAGCACGCCGGTGTGGTCTCTCTCTCTGCCAAAGATAATGGCGGATTCAACTATTGGACTTGCAACAATTTCAGCCTCTAGAGTAAAAGCTAGCATACAAGATGAGGCGATAAATATTGAATTGCGCACCCATCGGGCCGGGATTAATTTTTTCCCCATTAAGGAGAACGATTTGGTCATCCAGACGTCCGACACTACGAAATGTTGGACTAGTCGTCTCAGGATTGGATAAGATGTATGCGCACAATTTCCATAAATTCGGATTGCTAGGGTGTGGCACGACCAGGTCCTTCGTCCTATATGCTGGCCTGCGTTGGAATTCTGAGCCCAGTACATAAGGCTTGTGGGTCGAAGTCGGCTTGATACCCAACGGCAGCAAAATATAGTCAGTATATGTCCTGGGCCAAAGTTAATATTACAAATTAAGCGTACCAATAACACAATCTCATAGCTGCCTTCGCCATCGCCTTGCGGGTCGAGCCTCACATCCGCACGCGATGAGAACGAGACATAAGGCCAATCTCGGGGGTCATCGTTTGGATCGTAGGAGTTAATCACCGCACCGAATTCCGTGGCTCCATAACCACAAGAAAGGCGCACCCCTAGAAAGAATTGAATAAGCATTTTGGGGGGGAAGACGGGTCTTTGACCTTGTTTCGCAAGCTTATCTCCGATGTGTAGCGCTAGCGAGCCTCCACCGAAAGTCTATAAAAATGAGCAAAACGGTTACTAAGACAAGCATTCAAAGCGCACCACGAAATCAAGTTCCTTGAGTTGCGCAATCGAGCTCTCATCCTGGGACCAGGTCTAGCCGAAGTTGTGTCAATCGGAGCAAGTAGCTGCTTCGCCAAGTTATACTCGCCTGTAAAAAGGCAGGAGCGGTTAACAGGCACCTGCACCCGGTACTTGTAGTAGCTCGGAGTGTCAGGTCCGGAGTCGGCATGACGGGAGGATTGTTCGGAGCAAAAAGTACCGGAATACATCCGGTATACAGGGGTGCGAGACAGTGCAGGGCCATTCCCTAATAATTCACTTCGCTTAGGAACGCCAGCCCCAACCGTATAAGAACGACCCACCATGATATGGAATGCTGGAAAGGCCATCATTCCTACTCGAGTTCTAGGCGGTTTTCCATACATCAACAAAGCAGCTATACAGAGTTGAGCCATTAGAGCACATCTCCGCTAGGCGCGTTTTGACTTACGTTGGGTGAGTAGATTTTTAAACATTCCTTCCTGATCCCATACGATCGGTCGCGGCATCCCCGTCGATCCAGAACTGTGCAACACAAACACGTGTGATTGATCTCCTGCCCGCTTGAGCTCGGTAAATGGCTTGAATGGCCCTTCGAATTTTGTCCCGGGGTTGCCAAGATGGGGGTAAAGGTCGTCTACGGATGGGAGCTGAACATAGTCCAATGTTTGTTGGACACCACTCATTGCTGACTTGACGGCTTTGCCGAGCGCCAGGATAGCTGGGCTTCCACCGATGAGGACACGGCTGGTCTTGGTTTCGGTACAAAGATGTGCAATTCCTGCAGGAGGGATGCGAGGCGAAATAGGAAATGGCTAAGGCATGGTTAATATAACAGGAATCCTAGAACCTGGGTACGCGACATACCACAAGGCCTGCTCTCATCGCACCAAGCACAAGCGTAATATACGTAATAGAGTCAACCGAGGCCAGAATCCCGAGTTTGGCCCCTTGAGAAATGGGGGCAGTCGGGTTGAGGATATGGGCGGCACGATGAACGGCATGGGCGAGTTGCTCGTAGGTAACGCTAGTTTCCGTTGAGGATTTAACATCGTAGAGGACGGCAAAGACATGTTTGGGATTGTGTTTGAGATGAAAGTCAATGGCGAGAACGGGAGGGGTTGACCCGTCTGCTGGTGGAAGAGTAAATTCGGGCGTCGGCGAGTTCATGGTGGTCGTTGGTGAAGGCATGTGGTTTTAGTTAACGCCGTGGCCCGGCAAGATCGATTATTCGGCTCGGTCGTTTTGCGGCGTCGGGTGGCTGAATCATTGCGGCCTGGATATATATTCCGAGGATGTTTAGTTATGTCCAGCGTAACGTCGTAGCTTGAGTACCTGTCGGTTGTAGGTCGTCTGTGCTACTCAAGACTGAAGTATCAGACCTGGCAGGCTCGTAGGCGGATGTGGCTAGTTTCTCGTTTGTCTGACTTCAGTCACGTGATACGCCCGGGTTCGCCAATTGCTTCCGGTCGTCACTGATCAACAATCCGACCCTCGTCAACGCCGCAGCGCAAGGTGAGCACGCCTATTCGTTGGTTCTATGGGAAGCATATACGCTATCGAAAAGGGAAACGCGATGTGTGGGGTAGTTTCTCGCGGTGGAATGGCTGGATGTAGTCATTCAATTCGGATGGATCACTAACCCAAACATCACCCACAGACACCCACCCTCCAAAATGGCCAGCCAAATCAGCAAAAAGAGAAAATTTATCGCGGACGGTGTGTTCCGCGCCGAATTAGGCGAGTTTTTCACTCGCGAGCTCGCTGAGGAGGGGTACTCTGGTTGTGAAGTCCGAGTCACGCATGCTCGCACTGAGGTATGCATATCTCCTTCTGTCCTAATCGCGACATGGTGCTGATAAAGTTGCGGAATAGATCATCATCCGTGCTACACGCACCCAGGACGTCCTCGGTGAAAAGGGCCGGCGCATCCGCGAGCTCACGTCGCTCATCCAAAAGCGATTCAAGTTCCCCGAGAACTCGCTTGATCTGTACGCCGAAAAAGTCCAGAGCCGTGGTCTGTCGGCGGTCGCGCAGTGCGAGTCGTTGAGGTACAAGCTGCTTGGTGGTCTTGCTGTTCGTCGGTGAGTAGATCAAATCACCGAGCGTCGCGATTGTGAGGCTAACTCGGGATGGTGTAGTGCATGTTATGGTGTTCTTCGGTTCGTTATGGAGTCTGGCGCAAAGGGTTGCGAGGTCGTCGTTTCTGGTAAACTCCGTGCTGCGCGTGCCAAGTCGATGAAGTTCACCGACGGTATGTCTTGCGCGTAACCTTCATGTCGACAAGTAGCTAATGGCCCGAGCATATAGGCTTCATGATCCACTCTGGTCAGCCCGCCCGCGACTTTGTCGACTATGCCGTCCGCCACGTCCTGCTCCGTCAGGGCGTCCTTGGTATCAAGGTCAAGATGTAAGCCTCTCCACCCCAAAATTAAATCACAAAACTAACCACGCCAATCCACTAGCATGAAAGGCTGGGACCCAACCGGCAACCTCGGCCCCAAGAAGCCTCTCCCCGATACCGTCACGATCCAGGAGCCGCCCGTGGACAAGGTCGTCGCAGAGCCCACGTCCGAGCACGCCGGAGCTGCGGACGTGGTTGCGGCCGCTGCACCTGCCGAACCTGATTATGGTGCGCCTCAAGATCAGCAGCAGGAGTATGAGGATGCGCCGATGGAGGAGCCGGTCGAATGACCTTGTTTCGGGTTTTCTCGTGTATATCGATGTATTGTGCTCTCCTTGTTTGCTGAATATGCACCTACTGTTGGTTCACTGAACTTGAGGCGTCCCTTCACAAAATTAATTTAAAATCCAGATCTGAGGTTACGTCAGCGAAATTTCTGTGCAGAGCTAAGCGCTGGAGTGGATCATCTTACTTTCCACCTCTACTCCCTTCAGCTACGGTTGGGCTTGGGTTACCCCAGAGCTGAATCTTGGTTCATATACGAATAGAAACTAAGATATGGCCCTTTCTACTCGATTTCCTCTCTGCTTGGTCTCCACTGGGCTAGCTGCTAATTCTGTTCGAGCTCAACGGCTTGCTCCACGACTTGCATCACGCTACTCTTCGTCAGCCCAACTACCTCCCTCTCCTCCACAAACTTCCCCTTCCGGCCCAAAAGGACCGAAGGAGTTACCCACTCCCCCCGAACCACCTATCGAATACTCACGAAAGCCCCGCGAGATCTCTTCATTGTCTAAAAATCCATGGGTCGTTCGGGCTGTCAAGATGATCGCACCGTTTATGGGGTACTACTCTAAAACAACCACGGCTATCCGAGAGACAAGAGCGATGTACGCGTTATGCGGCGAGAGGTTGGAGCAGGAGCAGGATTTCTTGTATAAAGGTGAGTACCAATCGGCATTGCGTCTTGGACGAGGGTTGACGTAGAATGTTTTGAAGAATGCGCATTACCACCGACGTATCAGACTTGGTTCCAGTTTACTCTGATTCACGTTCTGATCTTGACTGTACGACTTCGTGCCCTGCCGCCCGATCTCTCGAGAGCATACCAGGCCGAACTTATCAACCACTTCTTCCTCGATATCGAACACCGAATGCGTTCCGTTCTAGGTAGCTACATTAATGTTCGCTCTCTGTGCGTTGAATTTGAATACTGGCTACTCCAGGTGCCAAGGTCCCAGAACGACTTGTCAAAGGATACATGAAGGAGATGCGAGATCAATGGCAGGGAGCCGGCGTTGCCTTCGATCTTGGCGTCGTAGGGTCAGATGCGACCCTAGCTGGCATGGTCTGGCGAAATCTATTTGCGTCTCGAGGAGCTCTTCTTTTTACTCCGGAATCGCAGCCCGGCTCGGAGGGTGCAGGGAGCGAGAAACCGGTGGTTGGGAGCTTGGAGGATGCCGCGTTGCCACCGATTTTGTACCAGTTTGTGGGTCATGTAAGAAGGGAGATGGCAAGGCTGGAGGCGATACCGGACAAGGAAGTTGCGTATGGGCGGATAGGGGAGTGGGGAACGGTAAGTTTGGTGGTACGGAGTTAGGGTAATACTTGATATTTTATGTGTCTTTAGGTATCCTCGGTCCACGTCCCAACGGGTGAAACAGACTTCGCTGCCTGGCGGGCGATGGGGAACGCAGTAAAAGGTGGGCAGAAACAGGCGGCTGCGGCATAATGACACGATCGAGAGCGTCAGCGGGGAGGTATTTGTCGCCCATTCGTACCCACGCCTGTGCAATGTTCATCTCAATTAATTTTTGGCTCGAGGGGAAGGCATAACATAAGACTGCAACATCTCCCAACACGCCACTACAAGCTGTTCCTCGGCCAGGATCCATCAGTCTGTTCCGCCCAGACGAAGCTCGGTGTCCACAGGGGGCCTTTGAAACAGCGAAAGCAAAGAGTATTCGGCGAACACGGATTGAGACGCCAAACGCCCAAGCGATCCCCGGGGGCCAGAACCGAATGAACCAATGTCTATGGGTCGTACCGTCCTATGTCACGAGGACAGTGGTGGATCATGGAAGTAACTGAATGCTGAGGGAGAGCACAGTCGATCACTGAGTGTATCCTGCCCGTGAGTCGGGCGAGTTTGTACGAGCTTCATTCTTGATTTGGGGACAGTCGTGGGAGGGGGGAGTCTTCCGTAGGAATTGGAGTCCCCAGGAACTTATTATAACCGGCGATCTCCCGTTCCCCGAGATCAACGCTCCGCATCTCATAATTCGGGCGGTTGTGGATCAGCGACGTACCCCCAAGGTCCCGCAGCTCGAGGCTGAGCCAGCATCGCCCCAAGAAAGTATCATGTTGAACGCGCTGCAGTGGTGTTGAATGAATGTACTAGAGTAGATATAACACGCAGTGTATACGATATAAGAAGATGATATATTAAGTAAAAACAAGTACATATTATATACTAAAAGAGCAACAAAGGCGATACCGTAGACAACGGTATATGCGCATGCAAGGGAGTTTAAGCGCGTACAAGTGAAACGCTAGCTATACTACCAAATGCTCTATACTAAGCGAACATGTACTACTTTAACAAAGTGGGGTCGTTATGGTTATACAAACAACAAGTGGTGCTGGAAGTATGAGCCGAGCGAACGACCCACAGCCCGCCAGGTCGCCTCGGCAGTCAGTCGTTATATCCACCACTGTTCAACCACAAAAGCGTGGCTAAGATTCTACCAGGCTGACGCCATCGTACCCGACTAAAGCCTAACAACGAGGATGTGGAGTGGAGAAATTTTACGTGAACATGTCGCAATGAGACGGCCAGGCGTGTGGTACGGAAATGATGTCGTGAAGTTTATGAATGTATGATTCTTTTCTGTGTCTCAAAGTGTGGGAGTCGCGCAACACTTAACCCTACCTGAGCTGACGCGTGATGCCGGAAGCGATGGGGGAATGAATACTCATCGTTAAGTATCGCCATGGGGAAGAGCCGGTGTGGTTCTGTACAGTACCTGCTTGGGCGCTTCGAAGTTCGAGGCGGCACTCCGAGCCCTAAGCGCCTCTATTAGCTTCACAGGGTCCAAGCCACGTGTGTAGCCACTCCACTCTTGCACGCCACCTCAACAACGTTCTTTCCATTGACAGCTACAATATAAACCCCGCGACATGTCCACCACGCCACCCACTCATGTATCCTCAGGAAGCTCTAGTCCTGACTCGTCACGCCATTCTGACCAGAGATACGATTCGGATACGACTCCCTCGCCGTCAGGCTACCGCTCTCCAACTTTTGATCCTCAAGCGCTCTCAACAAAGCTCGCACTGTACGAAGCCTCTCAATCCCTTTCTGTGGCTGCAGATACACTAGCGGCTGCCGCTCAGGCGATATCAAAAGCAGCCGCGTCGCTTGCCCTGGCGAGTGACAACTCTACGACCGAAGCTTTCCGAAAGCCTCGTGTGTCCGATTATCATTTCGAAACATGCGAATCGTCTCCTAGTCCACGCTCGGAGAGCCCAATATGGCAGCAAACCTCGTACGCGTTCCCAACTAGGAATACAACCTCGGAGAACGGTGTGTGACTTGGTTTGCTGAGCTCGAGGTACTAGATCCTGATATTAGCATCTTGACCTAGGAAATCCAGCTGTCGGCGCGGCTTATGAACCAGTTCAGCCAGAAGTGGACGAAGGACTTGCAATGAACAATGGAAGGCAAGCCACCGCCACCTAACAATTCCAAAATATATAACCTGCTTACATAATCTGCTAGCTTGCTGGCAGGTCCCGCCAGCCGAGAAGACAGCGGGATTAGATCGTTTCAGGTCATCAATGAGGCTGATGTAGATGTGACACCACCCTTACCCGATATTCACGACCTCCAATCTCAGTATATACCTTTGGTTCCGAGCGCAGCTCAAGTACCTGTAACAGCCGGGTGGCCTATCGCGCCCTCGAGCAGTCAAGAAGGACCCAAGGCAGCCGAGAAGCAGCTGATCACAGACCAGAATGGGTAAGCTTTCACACGTGTCTACTGATAGTGGGCTGAATTTAGGATTATACAGTGTCGGCGGCACCGAATCACACCGAGCACCGGTAGAGCCCGAGACTCGACCCAAGCCCGCATTAACCGCCGGTCCAGCCAATCCCAGTAGCTCATCCAACCAGAACGCAAAACCCCCAACTGCTGCCCCGTAAGCAAAAGAACACATCTGTCTGTCATTTTACTCAACTGGTCGTTGGCACTTGTTCCAGCCCACCCAAACCAACGAATAACAAGCCCACCGTCAATCCCGCTCCCCAAACCAAATCTTGCATTATCCTCCAGCGCCCCTGCGATGAAATGGCTGTGGCTGCTTTTCTCTGTCGACAACACCCTAAGACTCGGACTATCTGCTTTTATAAATACTGGGACGCGGCACAATGTCTTGTCGAAACGGTATGCATTGAAATTGAACGAGTTATGAGGTTGCTGAAAGTGTTTTCTGCAGTTCAAGGTTTTGGCCGGTGTCACCGTTGTTGGAGCGATATCCTCGAGCGCGAATAAACGAGCAAATGTGATTACCCAATTCCTTCAGGCAGGCGCTTCAGTACTGTTCTGGCCGGCTCATGTTGGACTGCCTCCATGCGCCAAGATAACGCCGGAGACTCGAGTTCAAGTTATACATATCGGCGAGGTATCACAACCTAATAGTGGTGAGGGTTAAAATGCATCGCACGACCCGACTAGGTATTGAATCTGGCATACAGGTATCAACTGCGCTCGAAACATCGTGGTCACGACAAACCGAGTGCTGTCAGGTCTGAACGCAACTCAAAAGAACAAGTTTTTGAAGGATTATCCAGTCGATGCTCTGAACGACGGCTGCAACGAACAAGGAAAAACGTGTCTCATTCATAAATACCGAGTGACCTGGCAAGCACGCATGGCTAAGAAATCCCCAACTCGGGCCCTGTATACTGTAAGCTTAAACCAAGTAACATCACTCGGACCACCCTAATACCACAATCAAGGCATTCATCTCGTACCACTCCAAGCACAACCCCAACTGGTCCGCGCAAGAGCTCGCTAAACAAGCCAACGAATACGCTCGAGAGTTCTTACTACGAGGCGAGCCGAAATCGACAGATATGATTGGAGGACGTATACCCCTAAAGGCTGCTGAAGTGAAAAGGTGGAAACTCGAGCTGGCGGTTCAGTCCGGCGCTATACTTGTCGGTGCCTAGGCTACTCTCACTACCCTAATCTAAGCTGTATTTCTTGGAAATATCTATGCTGGCTTGTTTGTCCGTGCCAGCTCCAATTGATTCAATTTGTGCATTTATTCTAGTCGCGTTGCTCGCGCCAAGAACTTGATCGGGGATGAGCTGACTCAGCGGGCGCATCCGAGTATCAAGTATGACAGATAATGCCCGATCAACCGCCAAGAAGGTTTTACAACGCACGCAAGCGAATACGTTTTGTACATGCTACAGAAATATCTTTAATCAAGTCCGAGTCGCGTTCGTCACAATGCGCGTAGTCACGTCAAAACGGGGCGTAACGAGAAATGAATAAAAAAAGCGGAACACGCGACTGGTGCCCTTATCCCTTGTGCCCAAACGAATGCTGGGGCTGAGCGTACGGGTACTCGTGATGCGCCTCTTTGCCCAGGAGCTCGGTACCCGCGTGGAGTGGCTCGTGTGGGTAGTAGCCCGATCCGCGTCCGGCGTTGCGGTTGAAGGCGCGGAAGGATTGTTCGTCGGATAGTTGGGCGACGTATCGCGAGATGATGAAGCAGCAGTCTGGGGGATCAGGGTCAGACGCGGAACGAGTGAGGGATAAGAGGCAAGGACGTACAAAGTTCGATGAGGAGGATGACGACAAGTGAAATGACCACGCCCGCCCGACCCCACTTGGTAAACAGCCTGCACACGTCTTCGGGGTTTGTGGTCCCCCGTTCGGGTTCGCAGCCTGGTTCGCGTTGTTAATCTTCGGTGACCTAATAGAACTCATCTGACAACCATGTATCTTATCTCTACCCCATACCACTTACCTGGTCCCTGCACTGGCTCACGAGTTCATCATTGTTCTGGGATATCGCATAGATAAAGGACGCGCTGATCGCGACCTGGGCAGCGAGATGGAACCCATTCCGCCGATCGCGTCAATGAACCTGAGGAGAGACGCGACGGCGAGGATCGAGTAGACGACACCCGAGACGATGAACGCGACTTCCTGGGCTGTTGTGAGTGAGACCGAGGTGTCTTTTGTGGATTCTGTCGGCGAGTTGGGTGGGTGAGCCGGGCACAGGGAACCGAAGGTAAAGTGGTGTACGTACGGCAGTAGGCATACCAGACTGCTGCAGCGGAGATCCGCCTCCGAGCGAGAGCAGGGACAGGACAAAGGCCGAGGCGGACGGGGAGGGGCGTGTAAAGGAATTCCGAAGGAGGCACCATAAGCGCCGGTCGCCACGTGCTCGATTGGCTCGCGAGCAAACTGGACCACACAAGTATTCTCGAGTCCTAACTAGTTTTACTGACGTCGAGTCCACCAGACTCCCGTGTCTTATCGTTGTCCCGCGTCACTCATCTGGTCCCTGCACCGGTTCACACGCTCATGGCCGTTCCGGAAGAGCGCATGGATAAATAACGCGCTGTTGCGACCTGCCATGCGAGACGGAACCAGTGCCACATCGGCTAGAAACTGGGGTACGGCCCTCCCTGTTCGGTTTTTTGTCTCAAGGCTGGTTGTTTATTCTGTTCGAACTCAGACTCATCCAGGGCTTGCTTTGCGCTGCGCTTCTCCGGCTCAACTGCCTTCCGATCCACCCACCTCTCCTTCCGATCCAAAGGGACCAAAAGAGCTATCGACTCCCCCCGAACCACCTATCGAATACTTACGAAAGCCCTTAGAGAAGTCATCGTTGGCTAAAAATCAAATGGCCGTTCGAGCAGTCAAGGTGATCGCACAGTTCGTGAGTTACTATACTGAAATAACTACGCTATCCGGGAGACAACAACGATGTACGTGTTGGTGGCGCGAGGTTGGAGAAGGGGCAAGATTTCTTTTATAAATGTGAGTACCAATTATGGTTGAGCTTTGGGCGGGGGTTGATGCAGAATATTTTGAAGAGTGTGCCTTACCACCGACGTATCAGACTTGGTTCCAATTTACTCTAATCCACGTTCTGGTTTTGACCGGGCGACTTTGTGCCCTGCCGCCTCATCTCTCGAGCATACAACCGAACTTATCAACCATTTATTCCTCGATATCGAACACCGAATGCGTTTCGTTCTAGGTAGATACATCAGCGTTCGCTCTCTGCACTGAATTTGAATCATGACCACCGCAGGTCCCAAAGTCCCAGAACGATTTATGAAGGAGATGCGAGATTAATGGCAGGGAGCCGGTGTTGCCTTCGATCTTGGCGTCGTAGGATCAGGTGCAACCCTGGCCGGGCGAAACCTAGTTGCGTCTCGAGGAGCTCTTCCTCTTACTCCGGGGTCACAGCCCGACTCGGAGGGTGCAGCGAGCAGGGGACTGGTGATGGGAACCCCAGAGGATGCTGCATTGCCGCCGATTTTGTATCAGTTCGTGGGGTATGTGAGGAGGGATATGGCGAGGCTGGAGGCGATACTGGACAAGGGGGTTGCATATGGGTGGATAGGGGGGTGGGGAACGGTAAGTTTGGGTGGTACGAAGTTAGGATGATGCGTGATAGTGATTATTCATCTTTAGGTACCCTCTGTCCACGTCCCAACGGGTGCAACAGACTTCACTGGCTGCCAGGCGACGGGGAGCGCGATGAGGGGTGGGCGGGAACAAGCGGCTAGAGCGTAATGGCACGATCGGGAGCGACAGCGGGGAGGCACTTGTTGGCCATTCGTATACATGCTTGTGCAATGCTTATTTGAACTAGTCTTTGGCTTGAGGGGAAAGAACGCAACACTGTAACATTTCCAACTCGCCACTACAAGCTGTCCCTCAGCCAAGTTCCATCAGTCTGTTCCTCCCGAGCGAAGCTCGCCGTTCCCGTAGAGGCCTCGAAACAATGGACGCGAGGAGTATTCGGCGAACACGAATTGAGACGCCAAAAGGCCAAGCGGTCCCCGGGACCGGACGGACCAATGTCCGGGAGTCGTACTGTCCTATATCGGGCGGCCGGCGGTTGGTTATGAAAGTGACTGGATGCTGAGGAAGAGCACATTCGATCACTCGGTGTAGCCTACCCATGAGTCGAGCGAATTCGTTCTTGATTTGGGGATAGTTTTGGGAAAGGGGAGTTTCCCATGGAATTTCCATGGTGTAGATTACAGTGAAACCCAAGAAGAGCCCCATGACAAGCCGAAAACTAGCGAGTACGAGATGTCGTGATTGGCCGAGAATTCGCAACATTGAGCGATCGCATACATGCGTGCCTTGCCACGGGCGGCAGTCGGCGACTATTCGATGCGTTCTCCCAATTCCGAAGCATATCTATATCGGATAATAAGTGCGCTCTCATCCACACAACTATAGAGACACCGATCCTTGGGCAAACCTGTTTGGATGAGTTTGTGGCGGAGGATGTAATGTAACGGCAGGTTATCTTGATGCGTGTGACCTGATGCTATCCGATCTCAACGTCGACGGTACGACAAAGATGTCATTTGACTGGGCTGGAATAAACTTTGGGAAGATAGCAGTAAGCCATAATGAACGATGCGGATAGGCCAGCACTCATCCAGACTCTTTCCAACCAGGAAGTAAGCGCTGGATAGCGAGGGTACAGATGAGCGCTGATGCCACCATGTCCAGGAACACGAGCAGATCAAAGGACGAGTAAGTCGTAGCAACTGCTGTCTGGACTGGTGACCACCTGTTCCATGTAGCCTGATGTCCGAGAGCCGTTTGTGAGATGGGTATGTCGTAAAGTCTCCTGTTGTCGATGGGAACTCATCATGAGGTTATGTTATGCTCCAGGTTGTAAGTGTTTCGTCAGGCGTGAGATGTCAACTCTGGGAAACGCTGATGCCACTGCGAAAAAATTTCCGCTACAGCTGGTAAGTCCCAACTTAATCGCAAACAAGTGCGAATCAGTACTGAATATGAGACAATGTAGAAGGTGCGTGACCACTTTCTCGTTTGAAACCGGCGAGCAGACAGATAACGCGAGCAGATCGTGCGTGTCAAGTCATTCCGCTTAGTTGAAACTCTGAAACAGTAGAGGGTTCCACCTTGCCCCAGCGTGTAAGTGGACAAAAAGTGCATACTGCTTTTGATCTGGTTGATCACCCATCGTTCTGCCTCGTCTCAGCGTGTGAGTGAACAACACGTCCATACTGTATTTGCCCTGGTTGATCACTCGTCGCTCTGCCTCGTCTCAGGATGTGAGTGAACAACACGTCCGTACTGTATTTGCCCTGGTTGATCACTCGTCGCTCTGCCTCGTCTCAGATTGTGAGTGAACAACACGTCCGTACTGTATTTGCCCTGGTTGATCACTCGTCGCTCTGCCTCGTCTCAGGATGTGAGT